>QANT01002774.1:0-25366 GCA_003254885.1 Purshia tridentata
CTGAATGAGAAAAACCAATCCAGAGCTAATTTTATGTTCTAATTTCTACATATTATGACATTCAATTTTATAGGAATTCCTTTTACAAGAACAGCACAATAAGATATAACTTACTCATATTTTCTAGAAAGAATCTGCAAAACAAACAAAGCTCCTATCAAATAACGACGATGAACTATGAGATTTAAAAAGATTGCCTAACAAAATTTTAGACTCAGGCTTTTTAGCAAATCTTCCTAACTTATCTCTATACCGCATGTGATTTCAGAACCAAAATAAAAATAAATAAAAATAAAAATTTAAGTAAAAATAAGAAGAAAAGATGGAAAGAGTAAACCTAATTCCAAAGAAAACTTTGTGCTCCTCGTCAAACTAGTCTCCCCGGCAACGGCGCCAAAATTGCTTGCTAAACCCAAGTGCAGGTGTCGCGTAGCAGTATAAACTCAAAGTTGAGTGTCGAATCCACAGAGAGTAGCGAAAAAGGTTCACAGAATTAACTAAAGAACTGAAACAAGTGAGAAAGATTAAACGAGATTAAACGAGAAGTTGAGGAAAATAATAAAGAAACACCAAGACGTCAAGGTTCCACCTTCAACTTGCCTATGCAATTTTATTAATTTGATTCTTTTCTTTATAACTTAATTAAGGTACAGCTAAGGAATGCCTCTAATCGGAAGAGTTAGCAATAATATTTTAATTCAGATGAAACACAAGAAATAAATTCTCAATATGGTTATTCTCACACAAAGCTCTTTTAATTTCGCTTAGAAAGAATTTCAAGCATAATAAGTACCAGTGGCTACAAACTATCAAGAAATAATTCTAATGAATTTATTTAAAGTCTAATAGTTTCCTCCTAATCATAAAAGCATGGATGATTTTACAAACAATAGGAAAAACATGATTGAACTTATGAATAAAATCAAACACCCATCAATCAATCAAAGAGAAAAACTAAAACTGAAATTTAATAACCCATAACAAGAATTTGACATTGAAGCTCAAAATTGAATCAAACTAACAAAATCACATAGTAAAATTGAAGGTTTCCCCCCTAGCCTTGGCTAGGAAGATTAGTTCTCCATAACAAAGGAAAAATACAATTCTAGAAAAAAGAATTTACACAGAGAGAGAGAGAGTCTGACCCCCGGTAGAAATTAGTGCCTCTTCTTTAAATAGGGCATCAACCCATAAGAAACCTTGTGCAACTAGGAGGGCTTAGCCACCAGCAAAACCCTTTTCCCCTGCATCCTCTTCTTTTCATTCTCAATTAGGAGATGCCAGTTGGGCTCCACCTTTTCCTTTCAATTTATTTTCACGGCACAACCACTCTGAAATTCCCAGGGAAAAAAATCACAATTCCGGCCCCCGATGCGATCGCTGTACTTGATCCATCAAAGTATAACCTCCATGGAACAAGGAAGTGTGATGCTATCTCAAATGACTCCACGTCTTCTATTTCTACGCTAGGGTGAGCGGCTAGAAAATTGGCCAAAGCTTGGCCCTTAACTGATTGCTGAGGCATGTACCTAAATGAGAACTCAGACAAGTAATTGTCCACTTCCCAATTCGGCCTCAAATGATAGGCTGAGATAACATGTATTTGATGAGATCTGTCTTGGAAATGATATAGACAATAGAAGGCAACATATAATGTCTTAATTTCGTGGCTGTGAAGTACAAGGCCAAGCATAACTTTTCGATTGGTGAGTACTTTCTTTCCACCGCTGTTAATATTCTACTCAAGTAGTAGATGGCTTGTTCTTTCTTTTCATCATTGTTTTGGGCCAACAAGCTTCCAATAGAGTTTTCTGAAGCCGATATATACAACTTCAGTGGTCTACCTCTTTTAGGCGGAATTAACACTGGTGGCTGGGTCAAATAATCCTTTATTGCTCCAAATGCCTTCTGTTGTGGTTCTCCCCATACAAATTTCTCCTCACCCTTAAGCCTAACAAGTGGGGAAAAAGGTTCTGTCTTTCCGGCCAAGTTTGAAATAAATCTTCTTAGGAAGTTTATCCGCCCAAGGAAACTTTGCAACTCCTTTTTATTTTTGGGTGGAGGTGCGTCAATGATGGCCTTCGCCTTGTTCTTGTCCACCTCAATTCCTCTTTGGTGGACCAAGAAGCCTAGAAAGTTTCCGGCCGACACCCCAAAAGCACATTTTTGAGGATTCATTTTTAAGTTATGCGTCTGCATTCTTTCGAAGGCTTTTCTTAAATCCCTAAGATGTCCTGAACGAGTGGCTGACTTTACAACTACGTCATCAATGTATACTTCCAAATTTTTGCCAATCATGTCATGAAAAATAGCATTCATGGCCCATTGGTAGGTTGCACCAGCATTCTTGAGGCCAAAAGGCATTACGGCCCATTCAAATGCCCCAATTGCCCCCGGGCACCTAAATGCTGTTTTGTGGACATCTTCCTCCGCTATATAAATTTGGTTGTAACCAGAATAGCCATCCATAAATGATAAGATTTCATGTTTGGCCGCCCCATCGACAAGAAGGTCAGCCACAGGCATAGGGTATTCATCTTTAGGAACCGCAAGATTTAAATTACGAAAATCAACACAAACTCTTATTTTACCGTTCTTTTTAATTACAGAAACAACATTAGATAGCCACTTTACATAAATTGCTGGCCATATGAACTTGGCCTCAACAAGCATTTTAATCTCCTTTTTCACCCTAAGCCCAACTTCATTTGACATCCGTCGGGGCGGTTGCTTGAATGGCTTGAAATCCTCTCTGATTGGAAGATGATGTTCCACTAATTGGCGATCGAGTCCGAGCATTTCAGTGTAATCCCATGAGAAGCAATCTTTGAACTCTCTTAAAATTAACTCTACCTCGGCCCTTAGTGATGGTTCTATTAAGCCGCTAATGTAAACCGGCCTATGTTCCTCAGCCGTTCCCAAATTTACTTCAATCAAAGGGTCTTGAACCTCAGCCTTACAGTCATCAAGCTTGGCTGGTGCTAGGTCTAGCTCTTCTTCCTCTAAAAGGTCCTCTTCAGGCCCCTCTCTTAAACACTCGATGAGATTGATCTCATCCTCATCTTTCCAAGCCGTTTCTTCGGCCAAATGCATTGACCACCTTTCTAGCGCCTCTTCAATGGATTCATGATCTTTGTCTATCATCGGATATGGATATTGTTGCAAACAAGTCGGTCAACAACGGATGTTCCTCGTCAGCCATGACCTCTTTTTCCTGGTCTTCAGCCAAGCCATTGGCCGTGATCTCCAAAAAATTTGTGTTCTTGGCTTCATTACCAAGGTTTGGAAGGTGACTCCTTCTTCATATAACTCCGCATCAACAAAGTTGGCGGAGGCTGAGAAAGGCCGTGTGTTGGCCGAAACAACATCGATTGTGTTGTCCTCATTCCAAAATATCAACAATTGGTGCAAAGATGATGTGAGGCACCAACTACCATTGATCCAATCCTGACCAAGGAGTACATTATATTGGGAGAATGAGTTCACCACAAGGAAGGTAGTATCTCTTCTCTTTTTTCCGTCCACAACTTCCAACGAAATTGCTCCTAAAATCTCATCGTCATCCCCTACAAAAGAACTTATTCTTACCTTTGTTGGACGCAGGTTGTGTTGTGTCTTATTTAACTTTTTAAGGGTAGACAAAGGCAGAATATTAGCTGCAACACCATTGTCCACAAATACTCTATTCATCGGCATTCCTTCAATATGTGCACGGATGTACAACGCTCTTACTTGTTTGGCCATTGCATCAGTTGGCCTACCAAGGAGTGTCTTTAATTGGTTGCTGAGGTCGTCTTCGTGCTCTTTGAGTCCTATAGATCGTCCACAATCATTCTCCCCTTGATTCACTGCTTGGTCATCTATTTCAGCCCATGCTTCTTCTTCAGCCATAATGTCTCCGTTCAATTGGGACACTTGTTCTGGCCTTGCTTCGAATTTTAAAGGTAAAGTTATGATCATGCCACATTCAAATGGCCCTAGTGATCCAAATTCATACGTAATTTTTCCGGAAGGGGATATCTTCATTTGTTGCTCATTTTCACCTTCCTTCTTGTCATCATCTTCCCCTATCTCTTCTTCGTAATATTCTCCGTCAAGGTCATCATCGTCCATTTAGTCTTCAACTTCAGGTTCTTCATCCCCCATTTCATGGTCTGGATCAACCTTATTCTTATCCTCATTTGATGGCAAGTCAACACTTGTCGAAGGGATATGAGATGGAAGAAGAAGGTCAGACCTTACTTGGCTAACTTCATTATCATGGTCTGAGACCGTTTCTTGGTCGTCTTCAATTTTGGGTAGATTGGTACTAGGCTTGTCATTTTCATTCTTTGCAATCTGGACCATGGACTGGTCTACTTCATTCTTGGGAACTTCACTCATAGGTTGGTCAATATCTACCTTAGAAATCACAACCTTCTCTTCTTTGGACTCAAACTCCCCTGTTAGATGAGCTTCCAACATATCTATGACTCCCTTATTTTCACTTGGGATAACCAACACCTTGGTCCCTTCAATCTTCATCTGGACCTTAAGTTCAGCCGCCGGTATATCTTTGGCTGAATGATCACCCTTCAAGAGTTTAACTTCTCCTTTTTCTATCTTCTCCCTTAAGTCATAGCTACTCCTTAGTTGAATCTTCCTTTCCTCAGCCAAAGCCTCCTCCTCTTGACATGTCTGAGCGTATTGTCTTTGGACACGTCGAGTTTGGGTTCTTGTCAAAGGGATCATAACGCCATCCTTCCCTTTTTTGTACCACACATTGGGCTCGGCCGGGGTTGGTTTGAAGGTGTTCTTGCTAGGTTTTGGCATAGTCACAAAAGTCGCATTTCGATTATGACCATTAGCTGTTGGCCCCCAAAGGTTCTTCTCTTTCCTTTCATATGGCCTGGACCATTCTTTTGTCACCTCTTCATATCGTAATGCCCTTTGATAGGGCCGTTTATACGGCCTACAATAGTTGTCCTTAGGATACCATCTTGATTCACTTCCTAACCCAAGCTTCTTTCTCGGGCTATGAAGTCTATATTCCCTTGGTGGTACTATATCATTCATCTTTCCCTTGCCTTTGTCTCTAGGCAGAAAATTTATCAGTCTTCTAATATTACGAAAATCATCTTCAAGACGACATCTAACCTTGCCACCTTGCTCAGCCTTCCTTCTTGGGCTATGAGGGCCATAATTCTCAGGTGGTGATGTATCATCCATTCTGTCTTTTCCTTTTCCTTGAGGATGATGCTCAATCGTCTTTTCTAATCTGAGCTCATGGTCAACTTCTTTTGTTTCAGGAGCCATGATCGGCACTCCTTTGTCTTGATCTTGAGACAACTTTGGAATACTCTTATTCTTCTCATTCTCTTTCACTATTGCCTCCACCCTAAAGGCCTCAAGTGCCACTTCACATTGGCATCTACTACACAGCACTATCCCTTTGACTGGGGCTAACTTTTCTTCTGGTTGAGTGGATACTACTTTCTTTGCTCGAAATTCCTTTCTTTCAGGTTGCCCCCCAAAAGATTGGGATGACTTACCATCCTTTTCAGACTCTTTCTTACTATGTTGTCTAGTTTCTGGGAGATGTAAGTTAACCATGTTGACTTGAATTTTCGGGAAAGGGTCTTTTTCCACACCCATCGCTTCCCTGTCCTTGTCCGGGAAACGTAAGATTCCCTTCTCAATAAGGTCTTGCACAATGTTGCGAAAGATAACACAATTTGTAGTTGAATGAGTCCACGCATTTTGCCATTTACAATAAATCCAATCCTTAAGCTCATTGACGGGTGGCACCGTTTGACCGTTAGTAAGCTTGATAAGCTTTTCGGCCAACAATTGATCAGAAATTTGTTCGGCCTTAGCGAAATCAAATGTGAATGCTCTAGTGGCTGACCCTTTTTGCCTGCAAGAAAACTCACTTGTTGCATCTTTTGGTCTTTAAAAGTCCTCACCAAGGCCTTGCACATATGTGGTTTTGAAATCACTATCTCAGCCGCATTAATCTCGGCCAATTCTTCGTCTAACCCAATTTCTAATTGATCAAATTCTTCTTCCATGTCCACCATTTGGACACTTGACTTATTCCTATTCCACATAGCTCTTGCCGCAATTTTCTTCTGGCGCTTTTCCTTCAAAATAGCTTCATACCTATCCACTCTCATGACTAGGTCATAAAGATCTCTAAACTCCATCCCCTCGAACTTCTTCCGAAGCTCCAAAGACAAGCCATTTTGGGCCAACTTTACAAACTCGATTTCGGGTAAAGGCACAACGCACCTACTTCTTGCAAGCCATAAACGAGTGATGTACCCTTGGGCTGATTCCTCCAAACCTTGGACCAAGCGGGCCAAGTCAACCATTGATACTTCTGGTTCGTGGCGAGAAAATTGTTCATGAAAAAGTCGCTCCATGGTTTGCCAATTCGGAACTGAGTTGGTTGGCAAACTAATGTACCATGTGAAAGCAACCCCGGTAAGTGAGTTAGGAAACATCTTAAGCTTCAAGTTATCATTATTACCAGCTTCAGCTCATTGGGCCTTGAATTGGCCTATATGTTCAATTGAAGATTGATAGTCTTGGCCAGAAAACAAGGTAAAGTCAGGAACCCTATACCCCCTTGGGTATTCCGTTTGGTCCACATAGTCAAGGTAAGGCCTCCGATACACTAGTTGGGTCACCCGTCTTGCTTGAGGTCCATACATATCTTGGACGACCATCTCAATCATATTTCTATCGATTCCTACTGGGACTTGGCTGAATCCGTCCTGATTTGCTCCAACATGATGTTTAAGCCCTATGTTGCCTCCGCTTTGATTGTTGGCCACTTGGTGGTTGGCTAACTAATTTTGGGCTCTGCCATTATTCTGGCCATTACCATTGCCCCCCAGCCCTAATTGAGCTCGTACTTGATTTGCCAGAGGTGGAGGTCTATAAGGTTCAAGGATCTGCACTTGGTTAGCCACGGGTAGATTCTGGCCAAGACCTCCTTGGAGGGCTTGGACGATGTGTTGACCGATTTGGACACCCATGCCAGCTATGTTGTTAGCCATCAAATTGTTAGTCCGTTCAATTCGGTCCAACGTAGTGTTCACCTGGGTAGCCACGGTTTATAGATGAGTCTGGTTGATGCAACCTTCCTCCCTTACTAAGTGTATAAGTTGTTGGACATCCTCAGCAGTAGCCGAATTCGGCTGAAGTAATGGGTCATCTTCCTCCCGTTCCTCTTCAACTCTAACATCATCATGAGACTTATCCTCAACTTTTTGGTCCAACCCTTGATCAACAATGGGGTGGACGTGATCGCTTGGGCCTTGTTGGCCAATTTGAGGCCTTTTCTCGTAATCGAGATTGGGGTGACTTCTTTGGTTCACAGCATCAGTCATCTTGCCACCGAGTTGGCTGCTTGGGTTTGCTTGACTCTTCGTCATTTGATCACAGTAAGAAAACTCCTGATCACGATTGGGAAATGCACGAGTATTAGCAACCATGTAATGTTAGCAAAGACAACAAATAGACTAGGGTCCCATCAGGCGTGCCAAAAATATGTTCACTCGTTTTTCGGCCAAGGCTGGCCAAAAGTGAAATTTGGTCCATTTTTGGTGTCAGTGCGAGGCGTGTCACTATTGGGCCTCAAACTAGGCCACAATAGAAATTGGGATGTGGTGTTGGGGTATGTGCCTAAATATGAAGTCGACTTTAAACGATTGTGCGGCCAAGCTAGGAACCACTCTTGGCCTAGGTTCTTTTCAAGCCTCGGGGACAAGGCCTTTAAGCAGAATCGGAGTCCGAGTCACATCTCGGCCTCCACAGAATGGTGTGGCTGAACTCGTGAATGCAATGATGAAATTGGTCAAAAAGATAAAAATAGCTATGGCTGATAAAATTATAATGGAACTCAACACTATTATTACCAATCAAACCAACCTCAATGCGAAAAAAGACAATGAACGAAATAAACATCTATGTATTAAGCAGAAAGCAAAGAACTTGGATGAAAATTGAAATAAAATAACCCAATTGTATGAAACAAAAGTGCATAAGATAAATCGATACCACAGCCCTTGTGAGGATGATGGCAGAGCTACAAACCTAATGATATTGAGACTAAAGCTATGGAAAACCTAAAGCACCTTGAACGATAGCAACTAAGAACAATTAATTGAAAGCAAAAGAACTATGAGAAATTCTTAAAACTTGAGAGCTTGTGTGTGTTGGATGTTGGATGTTGAATGTCCTTTTCTGATCCTTGAGTGCATCTATTTATATGGGTTAGGATGCAACCCTAGGTCTGAAGTTGTCTTCCCTCTCCTAGTAGAACTCGAACTTCCTAAGATTTCTTCTTGCCAACCACGTTTTTGTCATTGATGGACATTGAAATTATTTCCTTTGTAGGAGTCATTGCTTGTTCGTACTGAGCCCTTGTCCTGCTTGGTGACTAATTTTCAAAGACTTTCCAAATTCACTTCAAAGAGGATGATTCTAAGAGGATATATATTGGACTTGAATTTCAGAGTTAGCCGTGTGACTGAGCCACATAAATTTCTACTGATTTATCAATTTCAAAGCCACGTTGTTGGCCTTAAAAACCCTTTTTTTTGGGTCGTGAGCCATATATCATTGGTCCCGAGTGAACATTGGCCCTTTTCTATAAATTCAAGGGACATGGGTTGAAATGCTTCTTGGCCTCCAAACGAATTGCGGCCAAGCATGGCTGTTTTTCTTGGCCACAAATGTTTAGCCCCCAAATGAGTTGTGGCCAAACATGGTCATTTTCCTTGGTCAGCAAATATGAGAAATGATATTTTTGGGTACAAACCTTGCCCCTAGGGTTGGATGACATGCTGGATGTTTTGGTAAGCTCTAAGGTGTTTTCCAAAATTGATCTTCGAAGCGGCTACCATCAAATTAGAATTAAGCCAGGCGACGAGTGGAAAACTACTTTCAAAAACAAAGATGGATTGTATGAATGGCTGGTGATGCCTTTCAGGCTATCAAACACCCCGTGCACCTTTATGTGGCTTATGAACCAGGTGCTTCGTCCTTTTATTGGGTCCTTTGTTGTTGTACATTTTGACAGCATTTTGATCTACAGCAAAACCGAAGAGGAACATCTAGTTTACTTGAGGAGCGTGATGGCGGTGCTGAAGGAGAACCAACTCTATGTTAACCTAAAGAAGTGCACTTTTCTTACTAACAAACTGTTGTTCTTGGGCTATGTTGTTAGTGCAGAAGGCATACATGTAGACGAAGACAAAGTACGAGCCATAAGAGAATGGCCAACCCCGAAGGCAGTAGGTGATGTGCGAAGTTTCCATGGACTGGCAACTTTTTATAGAAGATTTGTCTGTAATTTCAGTAGCATCACTGCACCTCTTACTGAATGCTTGAAGAAAGGCCGGTTCAAGTGGGGAGAGGAACAAGAAGCCAGTTTCACCCTAATAAAAGAAAAACTGAGCACTACCCTAGTATTGGCGCTACCCAATTTTAATAAAATATTAGAGGTGGAGTGTGATGCTTGCGGAGTGGGCATTGGAGCTGTGCTATCCCAAGAGAAGAGGTCGGTTGCTTTCTTCAACGAGAAACTCAGTGAAGCTCGCCAAAAATGCATGGAGCACTTATGACCAAGAGTTTTATGCAGTCGTGAAGGCTTTGAAGCAATGGGAACATTACTTGGTGCATAGGGAATTCGTGCTCTACACTGACCATCAGGCTTTGAAATTCATAAACAGTCAAAGGCAAGTTGACAAAATGCATATCAGGTGGGCCACTTTGTTGCAGAAATTTCCTTTTGTCATTAAGCATAAATCTGGTACCCTGAATAGAGTTGCAGATGCTCTGAGTAGATGAGCCAATTTGCTAGTAACTTTGACCTAAGAAGTTGTGGGGTTTGAATGTTTGAAAGAGCTGTACGCCACTGATGGTGATTATAAAGCAATATGGGCCAAGTGCAGTGACACACAACCTGTTCTAGACTTCCACATCAACAATAGCTATTTATTCAAGGGAAACATGTTGTGCATTCCGAGTACCTCCTTGAGAGAGAAGTTGATCCGACACATCCATGGGGACCGAATGTGCGGACATTTAGGTCGTGGTAAAACCATTGCTGGAGTAGAGGAGCGATTCTTTTGGCCACAGTTAAGGAGAGATGACACGCCCCGACCCTCGGGCCCGTGCCTAAACTGCTGAAAACTGACAACTATTCCCTGTGGGCCCTGTTTCTGAAACATGTGAGCCATGAATATAAAATACTTTATAAAGGAGCAACTGTAATTTTACTAAACAATTCCCATAAAACCAAGTATAAAACCTTTTACACAAAAAAATAAAACTGTAAAAATAAGTTTTCTGAAACTGCTGCTGGTCCCACTGCCTTGTCTTCTCTCCACTGCCTCCTCGCATTGCTCAACCTGCAAAAATGAACCCTGCACCCAACCACAGGTGCACCGAGTTTACACACAAACCCGGTAAGCTCACTAGAGCTCGTGTGAGTGAAATCTAACTGAAACCTCGAATTAAACTCAATTTAGATAATCAATCAAAATCCACTTTAACGCCTCACGCACAATCAAATCACAATCACAAATCATGAACCTTAACCTGATCACTAATCCTCTAAACCAACCCAATTCACTGTCTCAATCTGTAATATCCCAATTATCCTCAATTGACCTCTAACTGAACGATCACCTCGAACAATCCACCAGATCCTGACTTAGAATCCCACTAGATTCTCCAATAATTCTTAGAACACACTAAATCCTCAACTAAAACCATTGATACTCCCAAATCTTTTACTTACCTTTAAATCTCAAATGACCTTAGTTACTCAAACCTCGGTAATCAATTCTCGCCTAAACCTTTAATTCCAAGTTTCTCAATACCTCACTGTTACCCCTTTGAGATTCCCCAGCTTTAAAACATTTTATAAATCTACTGAAAACTCTTTATAGAAACCCGCGTTTGAAATCCATTTTGCAAACTCTTTGAGAAAACAATAAGGCTGATCAAGTCCCAATTTATAAAATAAGAACTGAAAACTCTGATAAATCAATAAAACTAGTCAGGTTCCCAAAATATCAATTAACAACTGAAATTTATAACTCTCAAAAACTACTGTAAGCTGACAAGAAATGAGAACCATCACCCAATCCACATCCAGCTAACCTGCCGTACATGCGCAGGGCTCACAACCTGCCGTACGCATGCAGGGCCAAGAATCCTGCCGTACATGCGCAGGGCCTACGACCTGCCGTACGCATGCAGGGCCAATATCCTGCCGTACATGTGCAGAGCCAGGGTCTGTCATACACATGCAGGGCCAACAACTGCCGTACGTGCACGCAGGGCCGCCCCCAAAGGGCAAAGCATCCCGACACACGGCCCAAAGCCTATGTGTGTGCCGTGATGGGTCCCAAAGACCTGTNTGAGAAGCTGAACGAGTATCCAATTGGGTGCTCTGAAAACCGTACCAATCCGAAAAGAACATTTTCAGTTCAAATACCAAAATCCAGATTCCAAACCCTTTTTGATGTGACGATAAAACTAATCAAATTCAAACTTAAAATTTAATCTTTTCTTAAAGAACCAACGTTCCAAAAACTGATAAGTAAAATCAAATCTTTAGTTTCATCCAAGAATAAACTGAATTCTCAAAATCAGTTTTCAAAACCAAGATCCATACTAAATTACCTTTAAAAGCAATAATCTTTAACCCCGGGAATCCCAATCCTAGTCAAAGGTCTCCACCAGAACTCAGTAATCCTCAACCATAACCACTAATCCTTACTTAGTCCTCGATCAAACCTTTAAATCCTCGGCAATTCCATTCCAAATTTCGTACCCCTCTTAACTAGTACCAGCAACCAAACAACCAAGCAATCAAAACAGCCAAGTAACTAACTAACTGAGAGTTAAAGGATCCTAGGTTCACTCACCGTGACCACGCGAAAAGACTAAACTACCCTTCGTGCCCTTCGTGGCTTCTTTGCACGGATTCTAAAATCCGGCAGCACAACGGCATCGGAAATGCAATTCCCGAGCCGAGCGCACCCACTGGCTCGGGTGGCTGGCCTGAGGCCAAAAACTACTGAACGGTCACTGGAACCCCCACACGCGGCGGGTCCCACGACGGTCAACGGCTAGTCAACGGCGGTCAACCTAGATCGACGGCCAAAAGTGGCCGGAAACTAACGAAAACTGGCCGGAAAGCCGGCGGCACACCCACGCTCAATCCGCCGCCCACGCCGGTCCAACGGTGCAATCGAACCCACCAACAAGCTGGGCTCGACGAGGGGAGAAGATCTGGGCAGGTGGGAGGTCGCGTCGTCGCCGGAATAAGGAGATCGCCGACGATGACGCCGACTGTGCACGCTCGGATTCTCGCGTTCTGGGCTGTTCCACGGGGGGCCGCCACCATGGGAAGGAAGAGGAGGAGCCGGCGAGCACGGGAAGCCAAGGACCAGGCCGGCCGGTCGCCGGACGCGCCCCCACGCGCCGGCGAAAGGCGAGGCTGGAGAAGAGGTCGCGAGAGGGAGAGAGACAGCGGGAGAGAGGAGAGAGAAAGTGAGGATTTTCTGGATTTTTGGGCTTTTAAAATCACCTTTTTCAAAATTACCAATGTGTCCTTCTCTTCACACGTCTGTAACTCCCAAACCGTAGCTCCGTTCGACGCGTGCTACGTGTCTACGAACTCGTGAGAATGAGACCTTTCCAACAAACCCAAAGTCAATGCGAAAAGTGCTCCCAAACGAAAAGTCAACTTTTTTGCCCCCCTTTTTAAAATCCAACTTTAAAATTTGAAAAATGTCCAAAACGCTTTACTTCCAAAATTAAAATCCCGAAAATCTTTAAAAAACTTTTCAAAACAACTTTTGAAAGGTGCGGGGTGTTACAAGAGATGTTGGGAAAATTGTGCAAAGATGTTTTGTTTGCCAAACCGCCAAAGGTCAGTCACAAAAGACTGGACTTTATATGCCTTTACATGTGCCTAATAATATCTAGGAGGATTTGTCCATGGATTTTGTGTTAGGACTCCCTAGGATGCAAAGGGGTGTGGACTCTGTGTTTGTAGTTGTTGACAGGTTCTCAAAGATGGCACATTTTATTCCATGTCGAACAACTTCAGACACCTCCAACATAGCAAGGCTATTTTTCAGAGAAGTGGTACGATTGCACGGAGTTCCCCATTCCATTACATCTGACTGTGACACCAAGTTCGTCAGCCACTTTTGGATTACTTTATGGAAGATGTTTGGAACAAGTCTCAACAGAAGTACCACAGCTCATCTCCAAACAGATGGACAAACTGAGGTGACCAACCGCACCCTAGGCAACATGCTTAGAAGTATTTGTGGCGAAAAGCTGAAACAATGGGACTACGCCCTCCCATAGGCAGAGTTCAGTTACAACAGTGCTGTACACAGTGCAACAGGCAGGTCACCATTTTCCGTAGTTTATACATCTATTCCTAACCATGTTGTTGACCTGGTGAAGTTACCTAAGGGGCGTTGTAACACCCCGCACCTTTCAAAAATGGTTTTGAAAAGCTTTTTAAAAGTTTTCAGGATTTTATTTGGAAAGAAAAGTGTTTTGGACGTTTTTCAAATTTTAAAGTTTGACTTTTAAAAGGGGCAAAAGTTGACCTTTTGTTCGGGAGGTCTTTTCACGTTGACTTTGGGTTCATTGGAAAGGTCTCGTCCTCACGAGTTCGTAGACACGTAGCACGCGTCAAACGGAGCTACGGTTTGAAAGTTACGGACGTGTGAAGAGAGGGGCAAGTTGGTAATTTTTGAAAAGTTGGATTTTTAAAAAGGGCACAGAACCCCAGGAACCCATCAGTTTCTCTCTCCTCTCTCCCGAAAATTCTCTCTTCCTCGCGAGTCTTCTCCCAGCCGCGCCTTTCGCCGGCGCGTGGGGGCATTGACCCGTGGGACCGCCGTGGACGGCGGATCGAGTGTGGGTGTGCCGCCGGTTTTCCGGCCAGTTTTCGTCAGTTTCCGGCCACTTTTAGCCGTCGACCCAGGTTTGAGAATCGATCCTCTCAACCTCCTCTACCTGTTTGTGTTGTCCGTTGTTGACGTTAGAGAGTTTGACTTTTGGTAGGTTGACCACCCTTTGACCACCGCGGGTACCGCCGCGTATGGGGGTTCCAGTGACTTCTTTCAGTGTTTTTGGCCTCGGGACAACCACCCAAGCTTGTGGGTGAGTTCTTGGACCGTTCTTGTGTTTTTTCGGGGCTGGGCAGCCACCGTGTGTGGTGGTTCCCGCCCGTTTCAGTTGTTAAAGAAACTGTTTGTGAACTCTGTTGGTTGCTTGTTGGTTGTCTGGTCTTAGCAGGTACACTCGGCACGGGAATTTGTATTTTCGATGCCGTTGTGCTGCCGGATTTTGGAATCCGAGCAAAGGAGCCACGAAGGGCACGAAGGGTAGTTCAGTCTTTTCGTGCGGAACACTGTGAGTGAACTTAAGATCAATTTATTTCAGTTCAGTTAACTTTCTGGTCCAGTTAATTTCTTGCCTTGTTTGCTTTGTGTGTTTGGTTGTTGTTTGCTAGTTAAGAGGGGTACGGAAATTAAGGTTGCAGATCTCGAGGTGTTAAAGGTTATTTGAGGTTAAAGGCTTAAGTATGAGATTGGAATATCAGTGGGTATCAATTGAGGATTAAGTTGGATTCTAAATAAGGATCAGTGGTTATTGTTCGAGGATTAGTGGATCCCAGTTGAAGGATCTAGTTGGATCCCAAGTAAGAATCTTGGGGGTTTGTTTTGAGGTGATTTTCAGTTTAGAGGTTAAATCGAGGATAATTGAGTATTTCAGCTTGGGACAGTGAATTGATTGGTTAGAGGTTTAATGATCAGGATAAGATTTGTGTTTCTGACTTGAGGCTTGATTGTGTTTTGAGGCTTAAGATGGATTGTGAATTGAGTATTTTATTGAACTTCTAATTTGAGGTTACAGTTGGATTTCACTCATACGAGCTCTAGTGAGCTTACCGGGTTTGTGTGTAAACCCGGTGCACCTGTGGTTGGGTGCAGGGTTTGGTTTTGTAGGCTTGCAGGCTGAGGAGACAGTGGAGAGAAGACGAGGCAGTGGGACCAGCAGTGCTACAGAAAGTTATTTTACACTGTGATTTTTATGTACAAGATTTTACAGCTTGATTTTATAAATGTGTTTTTGTAAAATTACAGTTGCTTCAGTAAATTACTTTATTATTCATGGCTCACAGTTTTATAAAAAGGGCCCACAGCTTCAGGAATTAATTTCAGTTTTCAGGTTCAGTTGATGTTCACGTGCCCGAGGGTCGGGGCGTGACAGGCGTGGTGTGGCGTGAGTGCGGCAACCAAGCATTTGGCCAAAGAAGTGCAAAATGTGCATGAGGAAGTAAAGAATAAACTGGAGCAAACCAATGTCAAATACAAGACAGTCGCTGACAGGCATAGGCAAACTAAGGTGTTCAGAGAGGGCAATTATGTCATGGTGTTCTTGCGAAAAGACAAGTTTCTAGTGGGCACCTACAACAAACTCAAGCCACGAAAATATGGCCCATTCAAGATCCTGAAGAAGATTAATAACAACACCTACATCATGGACCTGCCAAAAAGCATGAAGATTTCCAACATTTTCAATGTTGCGGACCTACATGACTACCATGCTGATGATGAGCCTTTGTATCCAGACTATAACTCAGGGTTGAGTTCTTCCGAAGTGGAGGAGACTGATGTAGAGCGTTTGGCGTTCTAATTTGAGGAAGGACTTGAACGTCAAAAAAGAAGAAAATTATTTCTACTAGACTTTGCTTTTGAGCCCGAATATAGTCGATTTACATATCAAATCAAAAGGAATCGCGCCACGATTCCAACTCACTACTAATGCCGTGACGCATAGGCCTTTTTGGGTTTTCGGGGTTGTTTCGGGCCTCAAAACAGGCTTTTAAGTTTCAGTCGAATTTTATTATTTTATTTTTGCTTTCCTAGTCAAGTTAGGGCTTGTGGAACCTATTTAAGCCAACTTTAGGCTTTTGTGGATCATTATTCTATTTTATAAATCAGAAAACGAGGTATTTCTCTCAAATTTCTTGGTGGATTCCAAAGTGTGTGTGTGTTTTAGGGTTTTCACTTGAATCCACTATCTTCTTCTTGCGTCAAAGTATGAACACGAAATTCAAAACACATTATGTGGTTCAATTGGCCTACAACGCTAATACAAGCAAGTGAAAGTGCTTCCCCATGATTTTCATGCCAAGAGGGCCCGTTCTGGTGCAAATTGGACGAAGTTTGACCAAGTATGCACCGAAATCACGTTTTCGTACGTTCAAAACACTTCATGTGGTTTATTTGGCCTAGAACGCTAATCTAAACATGAGAAAGTGTTTCCCCATGTCTTTCTAGCCAATCAGGCACGTTATTAGGAAGAAATTGGACCAAGTATGCATTGAAATGACATCTTCGTGAATTCAAAACACATCATGTGGTTCATTTGGCCTAGAACACTAATCTAAACATGAGAAAGTGCTTCCCCATGTCTTTCTAGCCAACCAGGCACGTTATTAGGAAGAAATTAGACAAAGTATGCATTCAAATGATGTTTTCATGCATTCAAAACACATCATGTGGTCCATTTGGCTTGGAACGCTAATCTAAACATAAGAAAGTGCATCCCCATGACTTTCGTGCCAATAGGCACGTTTTGGTGCTAATTGGACGAAGTTGGACCATGTAAGACCTCGTACTTTTCCAAAGTTTGTTTAGAAAAGTTTTTAAAGAATTTTGGGATTTTATTTGAAAAGTAAAGTATTTTTGGGGGTTTTTCAATTTTAAAGTTAATTTTAAACTTGTGCAAAAGTTGACTTTTTGTTCAACCAATGTTTTAGTTTTGACTTTGGGTCCGTTGGAAAGGTCTCGTTCTCACGAGTTCGTAGACACGAAGCATGGGTGAAACGGAGCTATGGTTTGGAAGTTACGGACGTGTGAAGCGAGTGGCAAACTTGTAATTTTGAAAAGTTGGAAGTTTAAAAACCCAAAAGTCAGTTTTCTCCCTCAGTTTCTCTCTCCTCTCTCCTGCACTCTCTTTCTCTCTCTCGCGCATCTCCCTCCAGCTACCACTGTCATCGGCGCGTGGGGGCCCGTCCAGCAGCGGTTGAGGCTGGGTTTTGGCTTGCCTTGATCGTCTTCCTCCTCTCCACCTTCTTCTGGTCTCAATTCAACCTAGAAGCGTTTGAAAACCCGAGATCCAGCCAGTGTACAGTCGGTGTCGTCAACGTTGACTCGTCGATTTCGGCGATGGTGCAACCTCCCCTTTGTCCAGATCTCTTCCTCTTGTCGAGCTCGTCATGTTGGTAGGTTCGATCGAGTCGTTGGACTGTCGTACGCGAAGAATCAAAGCCGTGAAGGCCGCAGCTTCTCCGGTGAAATTCCGGCATTTTCGGCCACCTTTTTCGTCAAGTGAGGTATGGTTTTCGATCCCCTTGACCTCCTCTTCGTTTCTATGTGCTTGGTTTTAGCTAAAAGCCATGTTTGTGAATTACCTAGGTTGGGTAGCCACAACCACCACGGCTTTGCCGAGCATGGTGGTCATGTTGGGTGATTTTCGGTATTGTTCAGCCTCCCCAGAGCCTAGCAGGGCCTTTTCCAAGCTTGGGTGAGTTTCTATAATTTTTTGTTTGGTTTGAGGGGCCGGGCAGCCATCTTGTGTGGAGATTGCCACCTGTTTCAATTGTTTAACAACCTTTTTGTGAACCCTGTGTGTTTACTTGAACCTTGGCTCGAGAATTTCTATTTTCAATGTCGTTGTGCTGCCGAATTTTAGAATCCGAGCAAAGACACCGTGAAGGACAGCTTAAGTTCAGTTACTTGTCTATTTGACTTGCTTGTTTGCTGTTTGCTAGTTAAGTGGGTACAGAATAGAATTGGAGATCCTGAAGGTTTAAAGGTTATTTGAAGTTAAAGGATTAAGTGAGAATCGTTTATCGTGGTTCTGAGTACCAGAGGTTTTTATTGGGGTTCTTTTGGTGTTGATGATGATTATGTTTGTTTCAGGATTAATTAGGCATTACTGATTATTGTGGATTTTAATGGTGTTGAGAATTAGTGAATTTATATTGGATTAGTTGTATTTGAGGATTTTGTGACCAAGTTGAGGTGTATGATTTTACTTGAGGTATTTGATTGTTGGTTTATGGATTATTTATTTTGGTGTTGAAAGTTTATAATTTCTATTTGAGGAATTATTGGATATTAAATTTCTTGTTGAGGTTTACAGTAAGTTTCACTGGGTTTGTGTTTAAACCTGGTGCACCATTGGTTCGGTGTAGGGTGTTGTTTTGCAGGTTAAGCAGACTGATGAGACAGTGGAGAAAAGACGGGGTAGTGGGACCACTTTTAAAAAGAACTTGGCTTGTACAAATGTTTTTGTGAAACACAGTTAATTTAAATAAATTGTTTTATGTTCATCGGTCATAGTTTCAGAAAAAGGCTCAAAGACCTAAAGGTTTCAGTTTTTATGTTTTTTCACGTTCCCGAGGCTCGGGGCATTACAGACCAAGTAAGCACTGAAATCACGTTTTCATGTGTTCAAGAAATCATGTTTTCATGTGTTCAAAACACTTCATGTGGTTTATTTGGCATTGATTGCTAATCAAAACATGAGAGAGTGCTTCTCCATGTCATTCGAGCCAAGAAGGCCCATTTTCGTGTGAACTAGACGAAGTTAGACTAATCATGCACCGAAATCACGTTTTCGTGCCTTCAAAACACAACATGTGGTTCATTTGGCCAAGAACGCTAATCCAAACATGAGAAAATGCTTCCCATGACTTTCGTGCCAAGATGGCCTGTTTTGGTACAAATTAGATGAAGTTTGACCAAGTATGCACTGAAATCACGTTTTCGTGCGTTCAAAACACTTCATGTGGTTCATTCGGCCTACAACGCTAATCTAAATAGAGTGCTTCCCCATGTCTTTCGAGCCAAGAGGGCCCGTTTTGGTGCAAATTGGACAAAGTTGGACCAAGTATGCACCGAAATCACGTTTTCATGCATTCAAAACACATCATGTGGTTCATTTGACCTAGAACGCTAATCCAAGCATAAGAAAGTGCTACCCCATGACTTTCGTGCCAAGAGGGCCCGTTTTGGTGCAAATTGGACGAAGTTTGACCAAATATACACCGAAATCACGTTTTCATGCATTCAAAACACATCATGTGGTTCATTTGACCTAGAACGCTAATCCAAGCATAAGAAAGTGCTACCCCATGACTTTCGTGCCAAGAGGGCCCGTTTTGGTGCAAATTTGACGAAGTTTGACCAAATATACACTGAAATCACGTTTTCACATGTTCAAAACACTTCATGTGCTTCATTCGGCCTAGAACGCTAATCTAAAGATGAGAGAGTGCTTCCCCATGTCTTTCGAGCCAAGAGGGCCTATTTTGGTGCGAATTGGACAAAGTTGGACCAAGTATGCACCAAAATCACATTTTTATGCATTCAAAACACATCATGTGCTTCATTTGGCCTAGAACGCTAATCCAAGCATAAGAAAGTGCTTCCCCATAACTTTCGTGCCAACAGGTCTAGTTTTGGTGCAAATTGGATGAAGTTCGACCATGTATGCACCGAAATCACGTTTTCATGTGTTCAAAACACTTCATATGGTTTATTTCGCCTTGAACACTAATCTAAACATGAGAAAGTCTTCCTCATGTCTTTCAAGCCAAGAGGGCCCATTTTGGTGCGAATTGGACGAAGTAGGACCAAGTATGCACCAAAATCACATTTTCATGCATTCAAAACTCATTATGTGGTCCATTTGGCCTGGAACGCTAATCCAACCATGAGAAAGTGCTTCCCCATGACTTTCATTCCAAGAGGGCCTGTTTAGGTCTAAATTGGACAAAATTTGACCAAGTAAGCACTGAAGTCACGTTTTTGTGCATTCAAAACACTTCATATGGTTCACTTGCCCTAGAACGCTAATCTAAATATAAGAAAGTGCTTCCCCATGTCTTTCTAGAAATTGGACCAAGAATGCATTGAAATGACGTCTTTGTGCATTCAAAACACATCATGTGGTTTATTTTGGCCTAGAACGCTAATCTAAATGTAAGAAAGTGCTTTCCCATGTCTTTTGAGCCAAGAAGGCCTGTTTTGGTGCGAATTGGATGATGTTGAACCAAGTAACCGAAATCACATTTTCATGTGTTCAAAACACTTCATGTGGTTTATTTGGCCTTGAATGCTAATCTAAACATGAGAGAGTGCTTCCCAATGTCTTTCGAGCCAAGAGGGCCTGTTTTGGTGCGAATTGGACGAAGTTGGACCAAGTATGCACCAAAATCACATTTTCGTGCATTCAAAACACATCATGTGCTTCATTTGGCCTAGAACGCTAATCCAAGCATAAGAAAGTGCTTCCCCATGACTTTCGTGCCAATAGGTCCCATTTTGGTGCAAATTGGATGAAGTTCGACATATATGCACCGAAATCACGTTTTCATGTGTTCAAAACACTTCATATGGTTTATTTGGCCTTGAACACTAATCTAAATATGAGAAAGTGCTTCCTCATGTCTTTCGAGCCAAGAGAGCCCATTTTGGTGCGAATTGGACGAAGTAGGACCAAGTATGCACTGAAATCATGTTTTCATGCATTCAAAATGCATCATGCAATTCTTTTGGCCTTGAACGATAATCCAAGCATGAGAAAGTCCTTCCCCATGACTTTTTAATTGCACCAAAACGTGCCCGGTTGGCTAAAATGACAAAGGGAAGCACTTTCTCGTGTTTATATTAGCGTTCTAGGCAAATGAAGCACATTGAGTGTTTTGAATGCATGAAAATGTGATTTTGGTGCATACTTGGTCAAACTTCATCCAATTTGCACCAAAATGGGCCCTTTTCGGCACGAAAGTCACGGGGAAGCACTTTCTCATGTCTGGATTAGCATTCTAGGTCAAATGAACCACATGATGTGTTTAGAATGCATGAAGACATCATTTCAATGCACACTTGGTCCAATTTGTTCCTAATTGCACCAAAACGTGCCCGGTTCACTAGAAAGACATAGGGAAGCACTTTTGCATGTTTGGATTAGCGTTATAGGCCAATTGAACCACATGATATGTTTTTAATTCACGAAAACCTGATTTTGGTGCATACTTGGTCCAACTTCGTCCAATTTAGACCAGAACGGGCCCACTTTGGGATGAAAGATATGGGGAAGCACTCTCTCATGTTTAGAGCAGCATTCAAGGCCAAATAAACCACATGAAGTGTTTTCAACACATGAAAACGTGATTTCGGTGCTTACTTGGTCCAACTTCATCCAATTGGCACCAAAATGTGCCCTATTGGTGCAAAAGTCAAGGGAAAGCAGTTTTTTATGCTTAGATTAGCGTTCTAGCCCAATTGAACAAAATGATGTGTTTTGAATGCACAAAAATGTCATTTGAATGCTTACGTGGTCCAATTTCTTCCTAATTGCACCAAAATGTGCCTAGTTGGCTAGAAAGAAATGGGGAAGACTTTCTCATGTTTAGATTAGCGTTCTAGGCCAAATGAACCACATGATGTGTTTCGAATGCATGAAAACGTAATTTTGGTGCATACTTGGTCAAACTTTGTCTAATTTCCACGAAAACAGGCCCTCTTAGGCACAAAAGTTGTGGGGAAGCATTTTCTCGTGTTTGGATTCGCGTTCTAGCCCAAATGAACCCAATGATGTGTTTTGAATGCGTGAAAACATCATTTCAATGCACACTTTGTCCAATTTCTTCCAAAATGCACCAAAACGTGCCCGGTTCTCTAGAAAGACATGGGGAAGCACTGTCTCATGTTTAGATTATCATTCTAGGCCAAATGAACCACATGAAGTGTTTTGAATGCATGAAAACATCATTTCAATGCACACTTGGTCCAATTTCTTCCTAATTTCATGAAAACGTGCCCGGTTCGCTAGAAAGAGATGGGGAAGCACTTTCGCTTATTTGGATTAGCGTTCTAGGCCAAATGAACCACATGATGTGTTTTTAATGCATGAAAACGTGATTTCGTTGCATACTTGGTCCAACTTCACCCAATTTGGACCAGAATGGGCCTGCTTTAGCACGAAAGACTTGGGGAAGCACTCTTTCATGTTTTTAATAATGAACCTAATGCTAAAGAAACAAGAAAATAAAACACAAGTGGCTACCCAAGTTGTCACACCTTGGCAGCAAGTAACTTAAACAAAACACACACACACAAGTGGGGGAGGAGGGGGGGTGGTGTTTGTATGACTTGAAAACAGCAAATTAAACCTAAACTAATGCTATGATGCTCAGCTAACAAAGAGAATGAAAATCAGAGTGTTATCTTGTGAAAATAGATGGATGAATGTACTAGGACACTAGGACTTACCACTAGACCTCATATTCAATGTTATGATGCAAGTTCTGAACCCTTAACTCCTATTGATAAGTGCATTCGCAATTTCACCTATCGCATAGCATGAAATGCATGATTCCCTTAATGTACAAGCTAGTGCATGGTGTCTACCCTAGTTGGTACCCTAAATGCAACCTAGGCATGGCGTCTACCTAAGAATACAGCAAGGTCCATTAATGCACAATTGAGAATATGAATGCAACTAATACTCTAGAGCATGGCATCTACCTAGATGCATTAGATTCAATTTCACACAATCTGATTTTAGCCAATTACTAAATTCCAGATTGCTTATCACTCTTATTAGGGGCTGATTGGTTGTCCTCACCTTTACTTGATTAGATTCTAGATGCAATAATCCTAGGTGATCAATCAAGGATTAAAAACAACTAGAAAACAATGAAAATGGTAAAATCAAAATCATCAAAACATGGAATTAAGAATAAACAGTAACTACATCAATCCATATGAATATTTGGCCTAGGGTTGAGAAAACGTGATTAGTTCATGCTAAAAATAAAGAACATATAAATCATGTTCATCATCTCAAAATTACAAGAAAAGAAGATAAGAAGAGCTAAAACCAAAGGACAGCTCACGCCTCCAGCAGCCTCTCTCTCCCTCTCTATATTTTCTGATTTTTTTCTAACTGTGGCGATCCCCTTCTCCCAGTTGAAATTGGGTTTAAATATTGGTGTGTAGCTGATCCCCTATAGACTTGCATGTAGTTGATTTCTCCCCAAATAAATCACTTGAAGACCATAATTTGTATAAAATAAATATCTGATATTTTAGAGACTAAATTCGGAAGGAAATCCCTTGTAGATGCACACAGGTCAGCACCTCCCATTTCCTTATTAATAACTTCCACTTGCCAAATCTGATTTGCTCAAAACAATAACACTTCAACCTCTTTCTTGGAAATTGAATATGCATGGGATTTGGTAAGTCTTCAGAACAAGACATGTGCGCATGGAGTCCATGGGCTACCAATATGCATGGCTACACTATCATGGGCTGATTTGGCTAAAAATGCATGCTTTTCACCTTTTGGCTTTCCTTCTACAAAAATTAAGAAAAACAAATAAATAATAAGAAAAAGGGGGACTAAGCACTAAATACATTAATATAGAAGGCCTAAAATGCACGCATTTAAGGGCCTAACAGTCTTGGTAATCTTCTTCCTTGTCTTTAATCTCTTTGAGTTTGTCAGATTCACAACTTGGGAGATTTTCAACTTTAGCTTCACATACAAAAATTAAAACATAGTAAGAGTAATTAATATATTTGTATGTGAATTACGAGTTCCACTAGTAATATATGTACATCAATGTGTTATGTAGATACTTACATTATCTTTACAAGACTTCAATGATGGATGAAGGCACTTACGACCAGTTTGGGGGTGAGGTGCCTTAAAAATAAGTTGTTTATTTCTACCTCAAAGAAGTTTTTAGTGTTTGGTTAATAAAGTAAAATCAGCTTATTTTGAAAATAGAGGTGGAAAAAAACAGATTTTGGGGGTTGGGGTAAAGCAGCTAAAGAGATACTTTCAAAATCTGTTGTGGGGCAAAGTAGCCATAACTTCCAAAATTGCCCTGACCCAATTTAAAAAATGACAATTCTTACCCCTCTCATTAAAAAATTATACTAACATTTTTATATTTTAATAGCATAATTACCTTTTAATTAACAAAATACAATGACAAAAAATATTAATATAAATTGAGTTTTATAGATGTAAGTCATGAGAATAATTTTTACTAAAAAAATTCTTACCAAATAGTTGCAGATTAACAACGACAATATTCAAGAAAATGCAGGAAATTAAAGACACATAAATAGTTAAAGTTAATTACCAAATGATAAATGGAGTTATCAGCATTAATAATTGTCAAGAAGTAAGGCCTCGTCTCCTTGATATTGGGTATTTTTCTCACCATTTTTCTCCTTTATCAAAATCGATAGTGATTAATGAAACTGTATACATTCAGTATTATTGGCATAGAAAAGGAAATCTATTGAGCATAAAAAGAGAGATAAAAAGAGGGAACCTGAACCCAGAACTCAAACAAACTACCAAACTAACATGAAACTGAAAAAGCCTAACAAAGTTTTATCTTTTGGTCCTTTGGGTAATTGGGTCCCCAAATGAACAGGAAGGAAAGAACAAGGAACTATAGAAAGAAAACCCTATTCAAAAAGCATAATGTATAATGGCATGGATAAAACAAAACACTCATCTAGTTAAAGAAGTCACTTCTTTTTTTTTTTTTTTTTGGTAAATAGAGAAAATGGGGTGCAACATAAGGACTTCCCAGGAGGTCAACCATCCTAGTACTACTCTCACCCAAGCACGCTTAATTGCGGAGTTTTGATGGAATCCGGTGCATTAGTGCTAGTATGATTGCACCCAAAAAAAGTCACTTCCAAGCATCTAAGATTGTATTCTATAGTTTTGAGACTGAAAGAAAGAACCAACAAAATTAAGCTTGCAGAATCATAATATAAGAGGGAGTAAGTGGAGGTTAGAGATAGAACCAGATGGAATTTGCAGAATGAAGAGAACTAGAAGCTTGATGAAAGTGTTAGAGAAGGCGAGGTTTGATTGGTGTTACCCTTGTGGTAGCTCTAGCTCTGATACCATGGTAACACTACTACAAAAAAGCTAACAGACAACGGGTTTTACCCATTGTCTATTAGTCTCCAAAACCGTCGTATAATCGACTGACGTCTATTGGGGTACCAATAGACAACAGTTGTTAACCGTTGTGTTGATGACATTAGCACAATAGTTTTTCTTGTAAAACCGTTGTGTATATACCCTAAAAAACTAGTGGCTTAAAGAAAATTGTTGTTAAATACCTATCTAGACATCAATGTTAATATGAAACCGTTATATGAAACCATTACAGACGACGGTTTTTGATGATAAAACTGTTGTGTAG
>QANT01002775.1:0-10498 GCA_003254885.1 Purshia tridentata
GATAGCTGATTTATTATATCTCCACTAATGAGCCAAAAAAAAAAAAAAGGTGTGTGGCATGGCATGTGCCATAGTCTGCATAAGATATAGAATGTTAGAAATTACACTCTAAATTAAAATATTCCACTGTCCCAAACCGACCAAAGATTCCTCTAGACGTTGCTCTTCATCCTCATCGTCATCAACTAATACTCCACGCACTCGGATCAACATTAACGATTCATATAATTATCCACCTTCTCTAAACCCAAATCCAAACCCTACCTTCCCACTCTCTCTCTCTGGAGTGTCGTCAATTTTGCCGTTCACTTGGATTATATATTCATGAATTTTGAATAAACACTTAAAATGGTGACAATATATTTAATCGACCATCAAATGATTTTCGATTAACCTAATTTTTTGTAAAGATGACTCTTCCATTCCATGGAGACAAAAAAAAATTTGACAGTTGTTAACCAAAATACAATATGGAGTGGATCCTAAAAAAAATCTCTTAAATAAGCTTATTAATTAAGGGATCCTTCAATGAAAGGGGCTTGTCTATATAGGAAATTACATATTTGGTCAACTTATTTTATAACTAGTTCAATTTTGATCAACGTTTTTAATTTAGTTTAGTTTTGGTCAACTAATTGATTTCTTGTCTGAAAATAAGACTTCATTATCATGTTTTGTGTGTGTATTGATGGCTCAATACCATTTGGAATCATTTGATTTGATATGTAAATCGACTATATTTGGGCTCAGGAGCAAAGTTTAGTAGAAATAATTTCCCTCTTTTTCGACGTTCAAGTCCTTTCTCAAATTGGAACGCAAAACTCTCTACACACTACGAGAAAAGTGAGCATTAATCACTAATTTCATGGACTAATTTGTAGCAGGTGGCAATTACTCACAAAATTGGTCAACATATACTGTTTTCCCATTGAATATTTATGTAACCCCTATTTTAGTTTGTAAAAAGTAACTATTGTGACATCAGTGGGCTTATTGGGTCTGTCTATATGATGGGCCAACTAATAACATATTTGTGACATAGGCCGACTAATGTAAAAGAGTTGTTAATACAGTTGGGAAGGGAAGCTTATTCTCGCCACTCTCTTATACCAACCTTCTTGAATTGGTTGATGACCACAGCAACTAACAAGTGAGGCTAAGGCACATCTTTCAATGGAGCTGCAAAACCATCCCGTTATCCCTCTGTTTCAAAAAGGTTGCTCTTCTCTTTTTTATGCTCAACAAATTATCAGCTAGTTCAAGGATGAATTCCCACCCATTCGACAGTTGAGGTATTGAATTAGACACTATTTTNGACACTATTTTCTATGATTTATTATTTTAAATGTTATCTATTCAGATTTTTAGAGGCTTAATATAGTGGATGATGTTGTTTCTACCTCCATATGGCCTTCTCTGACGATCTCCTATCAACTGATATTTTAACTATACCAGTTTACCAAAGATAAAATAGCATTTTTTTGTCCTACCAACACTTAAGACACAAACCCACGCAAACCCACATACTGAAGTTTTGGGTCTCTCATTCTCTCGCCTTTTCGCCTTCGCTCTCTTTCTCTCTGTCTCTCTCTCTCCCTGCGAACTCTATCGGGTTCTCGCTGTCCGGCGACTGTGGCCAGCGAGATGACCACCACCATCTTCCTTTCTTTCTTCTCTCTCATTCCCTTGTACCTCACTCGCCTTGAAACCAAGCCAGAAACCCGAATCAAGCCACACATACCACATGGCCTTCTCAGACGATCTCCTAGGCATGCGTCGGGTCACCATCGCACGACAACTCGTCGATCTCATTGCCACTCTCTGTAGCCCTTGTTCTATCTATGGTTCCTCACTCTTTGCTGATTTTGTCGCTAAGGCTTTGGATCGAATCTCTTCCGGTGCCTTGGTTGGCCTCTATTCTCCATCAAGTTTATACGGTAATGTAATTCCCTACAATGGATTATTGTTTGTTTGTGAGTTTCAAATCAATTTTGAAATTTAGGTCAGTCTTTTTAATGCTTTATTTTTTATTTGTTTCCCGAGAAAATGAAGGGAAATAATGAGTGTCTGTAGGCAAATAGTGAATGATTGGTTACGGTCCTCATTAGTGGACAAATTTGGTGAAATTTCCTCCCTCCGTCTCTTTCTCCAACGAAATTCCCTACTTTGATCATTAAATCTGTAAGTGAAAGCAATTTCCTTTGAACCATTTCTTGATTTTCAATTATTGTTCATAGATCTGGTGTTCTTTTGAATCTTTTTTTTTTTGGTTCCACAAATTTTTACTTTTTTATTGTCATATTTAATGTATATGTTGTTTCTGCATAATTTGGCGGCCTTGGATAAGATTACTATGCTCATTTAGTCATTTTGGCTATTACTCCTTTATGTGCTTAAATTATGTGTCTTTTTGCATTTTCTCTTCTGGATTGTTTTGAAATTTTCATTCTTAGGTTGTTAATTAACTTGTGCCACGTAAATTCAATTAAGTATGGATACTATAGGTTCGTTGTGGAAAAGAGCCAAGTTGCTTTTGCTCGTAATGTGTTTGATTGAATTCCCAAATTAATTTGCGCTCTTGGACACCCGCAATATATGCTTTACTAATGTTTAATAGTTTGAGCATTGCCACTTTGATAATCCTAATGTAATTTCGTCAACATAGCTTAAGTATTGGGTTTGCTGGGTATTCCAGCTATGGGCAATGTAGGTTCGTGTATATCATAAATTTGGATTGGGGTTGGTACTTTTTTGTGACCAATTCCATCATTTGCATGTGTTCAAAATGGGCCTTATTTTTCTCTTGTAGCATAGATGTTAAGATCTCTGCCTCTTTAAAATATGGAAATAGCTAGTCTACTAATGGTTAGATGTTGAAATCCCATTCTCAAAACTATCAAATGAACAATGACTTAGAGAAGGCCATATAGTCATATGAAATCAAGAAACAAGAGTTTTTTATTTTTTTATTTTGTTTTGGGTTTATTATCTCAAGTTCAAGCCAAACTCTTCAATGGATAATGGTGTTTTCATTTCAATTGCTGTCCATCCTAAATGAGAAACCACAGTACAAATTCAAGCATACTTTGGGTTTGCATTCTTGTTTATTTATTAGAATACCATAATATAAAATTGGATTTAGTCAATTATTTGGAAAGTAATTTTGGCATCAATCAAATAGATAATAATTTTATAAATTAATTGGATTTATTCAATTATTTTCTGTGTTCAATTTCAATATATATATATAAAATATTAGAAATTATCCAAGTAATATAAGTTGTAGTGCCTCTAAGAGCCCCAAAGTGATCTGCCCAGTTTTTCACATCTACTTCTTACTCCCTCAATCTCTAGGATTTACAGCATTTCATGGTTATTATATAACCCTCCTGAACACCACCTCACTCTCATGTTCTGGCCCCTCCAGCTCTTAGCAATTTTCTAGAACTTTAATTTACTATAATTTTGTTTTGCTTTGTGGGTTTGTGAATATTTTTACTTCCTTATGGGGCATTGTTTTTCAAAATAAAAACTTGATTCAAATGTAAGAAAGCCAAATTTAATTATGTTTGTAATAGTACTTTGTCTCTATTTGTATTGGTGATTCGCGAAAGTGGGCTTTGGTATTTGTTCTAGCTTGTATAGGCTGCACATCTTATGTTTGTTTTATAGTTTCACTAAATGGGTATTGTTTGCTTTGTCCCTCTGCCTAGCTGCAAGGGTTTGGGATCTTTCTTGTTTTTATATATGGGCAATAGTAGTCATGCATAGTCCCTTGAATTATTTTGGTTGATAATTCATGAAGGTTATGGTAAATTACTTTAAATAGTACCTCTATTCACAAGGCTATCTAGCATTTAATGCAAAAAAATTAGAGGCCATGTTCTTATCTTTGAAAAAGGAGAAAGGGGAATCTGTAGCACTCAGATATGCACACATATTATAATTTTGAAAGTTAAACAATTAAGTTTACAAAAGCATTTTTCTGAAGAAAAAATGTTATAATAAGTATTATTTGACTCAAGATCACATGATACAACACTGATTATAATTTAAAACTGGCCTTGAATTGCTTATGATTTCCTTATGACTTTGGCTGCTATTCAAGGTTTAAGAAGCATTCATGTGTCCCCCAACTGCTGCAGCTTATGCAATTAAATAGGGCCATGCCATGTATCAAAATAAAAAAGACAAGCATTACCCTATGTTTTATTTAGCAACTGAATGCTTACATGTAATTTATGCAATTATTTGTTTTATTTTATTTACTTAACCACATCTATTATACACTTCATTAAAATATAAGTTTTAGCTTTGGAATACCAGAAAGTGCATGTTAATATTATTCATACTTCTACGGTGGTGTTTTTTTTTATTTTCTTTTCTAGTTTATTGGTTAATTTTATTTTCTGATTTAGCACATATATGGTTTCTTTTATTATATTTTTTAATTTTGATCCATTTGATGTAATGTACAGTCATTTTTTAATTTTTATGTTTAACTTTTTTTATTTTATTTGAGCTTTCAAAAGAAATGAATAGTTGATTATTTCATTTGGGAAAATTTTCAGATTTTGGAGGCAAAGGTGAGTCTCTTTGTAACCTTTCCCTCTCTCAGTTTTCTTCTTACTTTTTTTTCTCTTTGCAGGTCCCTTGATCGATTTCTGATTTGGTAAGCTTTTTTTATTTTCTTTTTTAGTTTATTTGTTAATTTTATTTTCTGATTTAGTACAGGTTCCTTTTTTTTTTTTTTTTTTTTTTTNTTCTGATTTTAGTATTTTGCATAGAAACTGCCTTGGCTATTTTGTGTGGTATTTTCTGTTGTTTCAGGATAAAATTTCAAGGAGCAAGAAATGGCAGCAGAGGATGGACTAGTTTTCAGTTGCCACACCGTGGATGCATGGAATGAGCAGCTAAAGAAAACTGGTATTTTGTTTATTAATTACTCTAAATTAAAATTCTTGTATGGTTTTAGTTGTGGATTTAATTTGCTATTTGTGGTTTTGGGCTTTGTTTTTTTATGAATCTAAATAGTGGATTTCGTTTGGTTTGTGCTTATCTGATTTAATTTCCTTTTAGATTCATGTTCAGAGGGTTGTATGGGTTTTGTAAAAAGATTTGGTATGCTTTATACTCATGAGTAAAGGCAGCCTTATTCCCAATTTATGCATGTTTAGCTGTAACACCCCGCACTTTTCAAAGTGGTTTTGAAAAGATTTTTAAAGATTTTCGGGATTTTATTTGGAAAGTAAAACGTTTTGAACGTTTTTCAAATTTTAAAGTTTGACTTTTAAAAGGGGCAAAAGTTGACTTTTTGTTCGGGAGGTCTTTTCGCGTTGACTTTGGGTTCGTTGGAAAGGTCTCGTCCTCACGAGTTCGTAGACACGTAGCACGCGTCGAACGGAGCTACGGTTTGAAAGTTACGGACGTGTGAAGAGAAGGACAAGTTGGTAATTTTGAAAAAGGTGATTTTAAAAGCCCAAAAACCCAGAGAAATTCTTCAGTCTTCTCTCTCCTCTCTCCCGACCCTTCTCTCTCTCTCGCGCGACACTCAGCCCAGCCGCGCCTTTCGCCAGCGCGTGGGGGCGCATCCGGCGGCGGGCCGGCCTGGTTTTTGGCTCGCCGTGCTCGCGCCGCCTCCCTCTTCCCTTCGGTGGTGGTGGTTTCCCGTGGAACAGTCCAGAACGCGAGGATCCGAGAGTGTGCAGTCGGCGTCACCGTCGGCGATCTCGGCGTTTCCGGCGACGACGAGGCTCAGCGACCGCCCAGATCTTCTCCCCTTGTCGAGCCCAGCTTGTTGGTGGGTTCGATTGAACCTTTGGACCGCCGTGGATGGCGGATCGGCGTTGGGGGTGCCGCCGGCTTTTCCGGCGAGTTTCGTTAGTTTCCGGCCACTTTTGGCCGTCGACCCAGGTTCGAGAATCGATCCCCTCGATCTCCTCTACGTGCCTGTGTAATTTGTTTCAGCTAAACTTGACTTTGACTTTTGGCAGGTTGACCGCCGTTGACTAGCCGTTGACCGTCGTGGGACCCGCCGCGTGTGGGGGTTCCAGTGACCGTTCAGTAGTTTTTTGGCCTCGGGCCAACCACCCAAGCCTGTGGGTGAGCTTCTGAACTTTTCGAGTGTTTTTCTGAGGGTCGGGCAGCCACTGTGTGTGGTGGTTCCCGCCCGTTTTGTGCGTGTTGGCTCGGTTGTGATTTCTGTTTCGTCTTGCTTGGTTTGTCTGGTCTTAACAGGTGCGCTCGGCTCGGGAATTGCATTTCCGATGCCGTTGTGCTGCCGGATTTTGGAGAGCAAAGGAGCCACGAAGGGCACGAAGGGTAGTTCAGTCTTTTCGTGCGGAACACGGTGAGTGGACTTCGTTCCCTAAACTATTTTATGAATTTCATGATTTAATTCGTATTTATATTTGGGTTTTAATTCAGTTTTATTAATTGAGAAATATTATTTGATTCTTGAGTATGAATTGAGAATTAATGCAGAAAAATAGATTTAATGTGTTTGGAAACTATTTCTCGTTATGATTTATTTGAGCCGTTAGATTTTGGAAAGGTTTGGATTTCTCAAGTAAACGTTTGTGGTTTACGCGCATTTTGAAATATTAAAGGTTTGGTTACTGAAAAGGGTTTTATAGTTGTTTGGTTTAATGATTTCCCAATTTTTGGAAAGGTTATATATTTTCATGGGTAAAAAGGGAAATTAAGGAAACAGGAAACAGTTTTTAGTCACGTGCCCGAGGGTCGGGGCGTGTCAATATGGTATCAGAGCTAGACCAGCCGGAAGTGTGGGGATTGCAAGACCCAGGGACCAAGACCCTGATGTGGGCGGCTGCGTGGCAGCGGCAAGCTACCAGGTGAGGTGAAGTGATACCATATTGACACGCCCCGACCCTCGGGCACGTGCCTAAACTTCTGAAAACTGATAACTGTTCCCTGTGGGCCTTTTTTCTGAAACTGTGAGCCATGAATAATAAAATAATTTACTGATGTGTCCCTCGCACTGCCATCGTCTCTCCTGCTCCTTAGCAAGTTCAGCAGAGTTGGAAGTTGGTTTTAGAAAAGGTTGATAGTTGGTAAGGTTGTTCAGTGAGAACAGAGTTAGTTGGTTAAGGTTTAGAAAAGGAAGTTTAGTGGGTTGAATAGTTTCACCCTAGTGAGTTAGCTTACGAGGTAGCGGAGTTACCGAGGAAGTAGCTAGGTGGGACCTAGGCTGTTGCTTTTACAGACGTTTAGGGTTGTACCTTGGTGTTTTTCTCGAGTTTTGGGTCGCTTTTGACCAGTTTACTCGTTAGTTGTCGTTGGTTTTCAACGTTGTTTAGAGTTGCGCAGCGAAAGCGTAGTGGAAGTTCAGTTACGAAAGGAAAACACGACAAGCTTGTTGCCGCTAGTTCTTTAGTTAAGGCTTACGGGGTTGCTTGCTTGCTTGTTGGTGTTTGTACTCAGTTTTGTTTTTCAGAAAGCTTTGAAAAGCAGTTTCAGTTTTGAAAATGGGTTTTGGTTTTAAAAGAAAAAGGGGTTTCAGTTTTGAAAAAGGTTTCGGTTTTAAAAGAAAAGTTTGGAAAGAGTTTTTGGGTTTCAAAAAGGTTGAAAGAGTTTTCAGTTTGGACTTGTGCGTTTGTACTTGCTTTTTGTTGCTTGTGTTGTTTGTTGTGACTGTGAGAAGTCACTCCTTTTGTTACTTCCCCTTGGGAATTTCGAGGACGAAATTCTTTTAAGGGGGTAGTTTGTAACACCCCGCACTTTTCAAAGTGGTTTTGAAAATCAAAAGTGGTTTTGAAAAGTTTTTTAAAAGTTTTCAGGATTTTATTTGGAAAGTAAAGTGTTTTGGACATTTTTTTTTAAATTTAAAGTTTGACTTTTAAAAAGGGAGCAAAAGTTGACTTTTTGTTCGGGAGAACTTTTTGTGTTGACTTTGGGTTCGTTGGAAAGGCCTCGTTTTTACGAGTTCGTAGACACGTAGCACGCGTAAAACGGAGCTACGGTTTGAAAGTTACGGATGTGTCAAGAGAGGGACAAATTGGTAATTTCGAAAAAGTTGTCCTTAAAAGCCCAAAACCCAGATTTGTCTTCATTCTCTCTTCTCTCCCGCACTCTCACTTCTCTCTCCAAGGCCAAACTTTGAATGGCCATAACTTCTTCGTTTGATGTCCGATTCTGGCGATCTTGGTATCGTTGGAAAGCTATCGACGACGCCTTTCCACTGATGGTCTCAGATCATCATTCCGATCAGTATTGAAGACGCAGCAGCAGTTACAGTCGCTCGTGCACAGTCGGCGTCACGGCGGCGATCTCGACGATTCCGGCGACGACGCGACCTCCCACCTGCCCAGATCTCTTCCTCTCGTCGAGCCCAACGTGTTGGTGGGTTCGATTGACCTGTGGGACCGCCGTGGACGGCGGATTGAGTGTGGTTGTGCCGCCGGCTTTCCGGACAGTTTTTCTTCCTTTTCCGGCCACTTTTGGCCCTTGACCCAGGTTCGAGAATCGATCCCCTCGATCTCCTCTACATGCCTGTGTAATTTGTTTTAGCTAAACGTGACTTTCGTTTTTGGTAGTTGACCGCCTGTTGACCGTCGTGGGACCCGCTGCGTGTGACGGTTCCAGCGACCGTTCCTTGGTTTTTGGCCTCGGGCCAACCACCCGAGCTTGTGGGTGGGTTTGGGTGAGCTTCTTGGACCTTTCGTGTATTTTTCGGGGCCGGGCAGCCACCGTGCGTGGTGGTTCCCTCCCGTTTCAGTTGTTAAACGGATCGGTTGTGAAATCTGTTGGTTGTTGCTTGGTTGTATGGTCTTAACAGGTACGCTCGGCTTGGGAATTTGTATCCCCGATGTCGTTATGCTGCCGGATTTTAGAATCCGAGTAAGGGAGCCACGAAGGGCAGTTCGGTCTTTTTGCGTGGTCACTGTAAGTGAATTTAAGATCAACTTATTTCAGTTCAGTTAATGGGAATTTGTATTTCCGATGCCGTTGTGCTGCCGATTTTAGAATCCGAGTAAGGGAGCCACGAAGGGCAGTTCGGTCTTTTTGCGTGGTCACTGTGAGTGAATTTAAGATCAACTTATTTCAGTTCAGTTAACTTTCTGGTCCAGTTAAATTCTTGCCTTGTTTGCTTTGTGTGATTGGTTGTTGTTTGCTAGTTAAGGGGGGTATGGAAATTAAGATTGCAGACCTCGAGGTGTTAAAGGTTATTTGACATTATAGGCTTAAGTATGAGATTGGAGTATCAGTGGGTATCAATTGAGGATTAAGTTGGATTCTAAATAAGGATCAGTGGTTATTGTTCGAGGATTAGTGGATCCCAGTTGGAGGATCTAGTTGGATCCCAAGTAAGGATCTCGTGGATGGTTTCGAAGTTATTTCAGTTTAGAGGATTTGGTGATCAGGATAATAATTGTGTTTGTGACTTGAGGATGGATTGTGGTGTGATTATTTTAATTCAGTTAATTTGAGGTTACAGTTGGAGTTTCACTCATACGAGCTCTAGTGAGCTTACCGGGTTTGTGTAAACCCGGTGCACCTATGGTTGGGTGCAGGGTTTTGGTTTTGCAGGTTGAGCAAGATGAGGAGGCGGTGGAGAGAAGACGAGGCAGTGGGACCAGCAGTGCTTCAGAAACTTATTATACACTGTGATTTTTATGTAAAAGGTTTTACGCTTGATTTTATGGGAATTGTTTTTGTAAAATTACAGTTGTTCTTCAGTAAATTATTTTATATTCATGGCTCACAGTTTCAGAAAAAGGGCCCGAGGGTCGGGGTGTGTCAGTTTGGTCGGGGTGTGTCAAATTGAGCAGTAACAATCACTTTATTATTACTGTCAGGCAGTAACAATCACCTTATTGCTACTATCGAACAGTAACAATCACCTTATTGTTACTATGTAAAGTAAACCTTATTGTTACTATGTACAGTAATAATCACCTTATTGTTACTATGTACAGTAATAATCACCTTATTGTTATTATTGGACAGTAACAATCAAATATTTTTACTTAGAATTTAATGCTTACAAACTGAACATACTTAGAATCCAATGTTACTGTCGGACAATTAAATATTACATGAAGAAATACCCTTCTTAAAATTGTAACAACAAGCACCCTAGCAACAGAAAAAAAAAAACCAGTACTTAGTTCTCAATATGACTGCCCGGTGGAAGACACGTCAAAATTCTGCTGATGATTATTCGAAGATTGTAGATTTGCTAAGCCGGTTTGCCATTCACCATATGAATGTTAGCTTCTCCTGCAGAAAGGTAGTTTACCATTTCACTAACTAATGAAGCTCGTCTTTCTTACTGCACTAAACTAGATGTATCTTTTGCATGGTCAGAAAATCAAAATCACAATTAAAGCTTTCTGATATGCCACTTTTATCAACATGAAGCTGCTAGAGCAGATGTTAACTCTACTACCACAGTCTCAACAAACAGCTCAAAGGATGATAAATGAACTCATTGCTCACAATCACCAAAAATTGCATAAAAAAACTCTAAGTTCAC
>QANT01002778.1:0-16560 GCA_003254885.1 Purshia tridentata
GGGTCGTATTTGAGTTGACTGGGCTTGTTGAGCTCCTTTAAATAATTCATAATTAATTGTTTAGTCCAACTAATTAATAGCCCAACTAAGCCTTATATTTTATTTTTCACTAATTAAATAGAATAAGCCCAATATAAAATAACCCAAATGGTTTATTTAAAGGAACTCTCTTCATTATTTTCAAATGCCTTTTCTTAAGTGTGTCACCTCTTTGGTTCATGTCAATTCGGCAGTAGAAAATTAAATTTTAATTCTCTATTAAAATTTAAATTAGAACTTTTTAATTTATTTAATTATAAATACACTTTTCAATTTTTCATCTGTAGAGAATTCATTATTTTCAGGGATTCCGGAAACCGTGAGGGACACCTAGCAACATATTATGGTCACTCGATCAATTTAAATAGAATGATATGTGAACCCTTTTGTTGTAATTACAGTGCAATAAAATTCATCTGTCACACATCCCAATCTCAATATTCAAGCATGGATTATATTGTCAAACCCTTACTGTAAACTTATGTGACTGACCCAACTGATATATTCATGTGGATTTAATTAGTAACCAGTTCCTAATTAGCCTCTTTCTTTGGCCAAAGACTTCTTAAGCCATGTCTGGAAGGGTCATATAGGATGTACTTTGTGTTTTACATTCAACTACCTCCATGCATGAGCCACTAGACCCAATCAATACATGGATTATATCCCACTGTCAAAACCTAGCAGTGCATGCACAAGCAAACTATGATGCCTTAGGTCTAAGGATCAGTTGTAATTATTACAACTTAGAACTCTGCTGTACAAGTGCTTAAGACTCCATGCAAGTACTCTATAATCCTTGGTATGTTCAGTGTACTTATTCTCTAGAAAGCACTCATATGTTCCCCTTAGTGTCCCAACACATAGCTTGAAACTGGCCATTCTCCCCATTGAGCAGGTGTAACACTTGCCAGTCCGTCCAGATTATTAATGTCCAATTAATATCCTATGGATAGGAACCTTTAAGAATAAGTGCATAAGAGTTTAGGTCTCCTAGTCCTAAAACTTTAGGACACCTTCTCCTAAACTTAAATTCTATGGACACATATTCATAAATCGAAAATGAATGAATAACTTGTCCTTTATTAATTAATAATTATTAATTACATTTATAATGACCTAAAATAATTGGTTTTTAGGGCATACTTCTAACAAAGGGAAGGAATTCTAAGTGTAAGCAACAAAAATGAACCAGAAAGCAATCTTCCCTATTCATCACATGAAATAAAGAATCCCTACCATAATGGATATAGCTTATAAAATGAAAACAAGAGGTGAGTAACATAATGAATAAACATCGACAAAAAAAAAAAAATTTAATTAATTAAACAAAGAAAGAAAAAAAAGCACATACCATTGGCATTGAAAGTGAGGTAGGAACTGATGGAGGCATAGGCAAATACCCAGGAACTGATGGAAGCATAGGCAAATACCCAGGAACTGATGGAAGCATAGGAAAATACCCAGGAACTGAAGATGGCATACCAAGTGGGGGCATTTGAGGTGGCGGGTGATGTAGAAAAGGATGCGGCAGTATGGGTAAATGGGATGGAGGCCGTAGCTGTGGCATAGGCAAAGGCATTTGTTGTGGGTGAGCTTGGTGCTGTTTGTGTGGGATCTGTTGAGGATTGTGCGGATATGGTTGCTGCTGATTCACACCAAGAAGAGAGGGATGTGGACCAGGCAGGAGAGGAGGATCCCCTACAGGCATAGGAAGTGTATGAGGTCTCTGTTGCACTCCTCGAGTTGATGCCTCAAAAGATAACGACATAGCAACTCCAACACCTGGAATGGTTCCTTCGTTTCGAGTCAACCCAGGAGCAAATGGTTCTGGAGCTGTTGGTCCTTCAGATCCTGTATAATTACCAGCCATGCGACCAGCAAAAGCAGGGTTTTGCTCACCATAACCTGAGAAAAACAAAATTAACATGACGCTTCCTTCATTTTAGGCTACATCTTTTTCTTTTCTTTATTATAAGAAATAAAGATGAAAGGTACAAGCAGAGGACAAGGAGTCCCCTGATCAATTTAGGCTACATCTACCTCAATTTAAACAACAAAATCATATGCAGGGTGTCAGTTGGTGAGTTTATGTGCGTGTGTGCACTTATGTGTGCATTTTGCTTTATAATATCACCCAAAGTTCGTGGCATACACACCATTAAGAACAGAAAACATCCAAGGAAAAAATCCAATTATGTAAACAATATTAATTATTTTGTGAAATCACAAAAATACCCTAAATGGGAAATTTTGACCCATTCTTGCTCCTGCATAACTCAAACTTAGAATGCTTGAAAAATGACATTCTATTTGATAAGATAGCAGACTGTACTGTGTTCACATATTGATTTTGGGGAAAGCAAAGTACAACCTTGATTCTGACTGGTGTTAAATTGATCACGACCAGTGTCTCCCGGCCTGTTTCTGCACCAAAACTTCGTTGTGCAATCATTGCTACCACTGCAGAAGAACAATACTATTCTATATTTAAAAAAAATCCAAAACATCACAAAGCCTATATTTACAGGAAGTTCAATTTGGACATGCAACCTGCCAAAAATATATAGATTTCAGTGGCCATTTTATTGGTCAAAAGTCTAACATTAGACACGTCTAACCAAAGCACCAATAAGTGCCAATCTATGTAACAATCCAGGACACAATAACAATGTTCTTATACCAAAAAAACGCCTCTTTTGACACACCACAAGGTTTCCTATTAATTTCCGTGATTGATTTTCATTCTACCAAGGCTTGCATGGCAATTACATTACCATCAGGAAACAAAACTTTGACATTTTGACACATCACAAGGTTTCCAATTAACTTCCCGTTATTTTAATTCAACCAAGGCCTGCATGGCAATTACATTACCATCAGGAAACAAACTTACACTTTGATGTGTTATGCTCCTCTTCCATAGCTAACATACATTTAAATTCTATGACAACAGAAAATGAAAAAAAGAAAAAAAAAAAAAAAAAAAAAAAAAAAAAAAAAAAAACATTCAGCTAAGTGAACTTTGATGAATTCCCAATCACAATTTACATTCTCATAGCTGATGGCCAGCAAAGTGTTTACGGACAAACCCTAGCCAACATCCTTTTAAGTACTCCAAAAAAGTTTCTACTCTACTCTACAGCTGCATTACTAGGTGGTTAATTCCCTTAAGCTTCATTTAAAAAATAAATCAATGGGAAATTCTGGTTTACCAGTATATCCTAGGACACGGTGATCTGTTGAAAATTGAGTGGCCTAATCAGATGACTTTTAAGTTATGCAATGGCTATAAAATAAGTTCACAAAACTAGGCCACAATGAAGATTATTTTATAAATATAAACTTTAATTTATAAAGTGAATTGGTTTAGAAAGTAATCCACCAGTTTTTGGTGACCGTCACATCACAACAAATTTTTAAAGGGGGTGCATCTTAATAAAAAAAGAATCAGAAAATAAACCAAGAAGAGCAGTCCATGATCATAAACAAGAAGATAGATACACATACCTGCAAAGAAGATTACCAATAGGATGCCATGCAAGATCCCACACAATGTTATCATGTGCATTAGGAATTTCAATCTGGGGAGTGTCATGCCTGTGCATCAAAATAATTCAAAAATTATTGGTCATAATCTGCACTTCCAAATTGCAGCAAGGAACAATATAGAAAACAAAGCCGAATAAACCAAACAAAAAGGACTAAGAATACTGAAAATTTACTATAAGACAGTCATTTTTCTCTAGTCATCCAGAAGGCCATGGAGAATGTAACAGTTTTGCGAGAAAGACATTTAATTGTTTTTCTTTATTTCCAGCATTACATGTGATAATTAAATTCCAAGAAAAGCAGATATTGCCCTTTCTCACCTCAAGAACTTCTCAACATATGTTTTCTATAAATTTAACTTGCATTTTATTAATCAAATTATGTCTAAATCATTACATACAAATTTTTTTTGTTTATGAGAAACAAATTTTCAAATCATTACATACAAACTCACCCTATGTCTTAAGAATATGTATATATGTTCATATCAGTTTTACCTTTTGTCCTTAGGTAATTCTCAATCATTGGTCATTCTCTTCCTTTTCTCTCTTATAGAGAATACATGTTCCATAATAATCAGGGCAAAGAAAACTTATACCCCCTCCTAGTTTGCTGAAACTTTAAATCTTGTCCCTATAATTTCAATTTAAACAATGTGAACCATGCAATTTTAATTTGTATCAATTTGGTCCCTTCAGATTCAATTTGAACAATGTCAACCCCACAATTTTCAATTTGTATCAAAGTTTATCTTCATCTAACTCTGTCAACTAAAGTGGAAGAAAAAGATATCCACTCTATCTATGTGATCTTAAGTCCAAGTAGCACTGCATTCACAAATATGTCCCTAGATCCTTGTTTGTGCATTATAAGTGAAGAAACAGAAAAGGAAGTTAGTCAGAAAAGATGTTGAATCAAACTGTTTTAATTCTAAAACATTTATTGTTATGTATGATAAACCATATCCACCCAATCCCCAAAACCTTTTTCTAGCAGCAACGTAAGACAGTGACCAAATGTTGCTTGCGTTGTGAAACACATGGTTTTGAAATTGTTGATTTGAACAGAAAGAAGAATCACATTGGAGAAGTGGATGCCTTTTTTTCTTTTTTTTTAAATTAGGTTAACCAAATTGGATTTTGACTAAATTGACACAAATTGAAAATTTAAGGGTTGGCTTCATTTGAAATGAAATTAAAGGGACTGCATTAAATCATTCAGCAAATCACAAGGGCTATAGTTATTCCTTGGTCCAGTAATTATATTTCTATACATCTTAACATTCTTATATTACCACTAAATACAATATATTTCACAATGACATCTTAAACTTCTCTTTCCTTTTTACCTTTATCAATTTAAAACTGTTTTTATTAGCACCTTGGTTCTCCCAAATCCCTTAGTCATAAACAATAGTCTTAAATGTAAGGGATGGATCTACTTTATAAAGTTCTCGATGTAAGGCATGGATCTACTTTATGTCAAAAGCACATAAAATATTACAAAATTTGGCGTCTATTGGGAACTAGCTTCTTTAACAAAAACTTTGTACTAAAATGTTCCATGGCAAAATGCAGAAAGGGTATAAAAAAACTATAAGGCCATTGTACTGTTTGTTACTGTTTTTCCACTTATTTTTCGTTTTTTCCTCGTGCTGCTTACAAAGATTTTGAGATGTTTTATTTATAGACCAGCAGATGGTGGTACACTGTTCCACATAGGAAGAGGACTCTACTTAGATTTCCCATCTCCTACTGCAAAAGATACCATTATTTTTTGTGATGCGAAGCAAGACCAGCTAGATCATTTGAAGAAATTGTTGATTTATTCTGAAGCTGTTGTGGGTTTGAGATTGAATATAGAGAAAAGTGAACTGGTGACCGTGAGCATGACCGTGGGCATGTTTAATAACAAGAATGCTTTAGTGAGTTGAGCAGAAAGAGTGGGGAATGTATTTGGCTTTAGCTCTGAGATCATCTAAAAAACTACTCTGATATGGAAACCATTTATTGAGAGATTTGAGAAGTGTCTTTCCATATGGAAGAAGTATTAGCTCTCAACAGAGAGAAAACTCTGCTAAAAAGTGCATTTTTGAGTCTTCCAACATATTCATGTCACCTTTTAATAAAAATCCTTAACAGTTAAGAAAATGAATTATTTACGCATATTGTAATGTGTAATTAAGATAAGAAGTAAGGTCAAGGAATCATCAGAAAAAGCTCATCCCCATCAGTTGGAATTCAAATCAGTTGCACAATCCTTTTCTAGAATTAGAATGCAAATATGGGTTTCCCTACTTTCTACACTTTTCATTTCCTTTCAGAAAATACATACTGAAGTATTGTACCAAAGACAAGTATGAGTGAAAATAAGAGGCTTGCATACTTAATGAATTAAGAAGAAAAGCATGAAAGAAACTGGGAAAAACCTTTTTTATATTTTTCTCTGATAGGTAAAGAATGAAAGAGATGAAGGATAACCATTCTATTCTATAATGCTGATCAAGAAAAATATGCCCATAAAAAGATACTATTGAAAGGAAAAGAAATTACCCAACAAGCCAATGGTAAATGGATCCGTCAAAACTCCCACTGACAAAATATTCTTCATGAAAAGGATGCCAAGCCAGAGCTAACAAAATTTCAAAGCATGATAATCATAAGCATTATACTTGTACAAAGCATTAGCAAATATAACAAGTGCTGTAGCAACTTAGGCCCGCCTGTGTGAACCATAATAAAGGTGCATGGGAATAGGGAGGAAGTTTTGCAGAAACATATAGCACATTTTTTACTTGTGGACTTATCACCTTTCTCCTTATTTATATGTTTTTCTCAGTTTGACATAGGTGGACACTTCATCCACCAAAGTGACTTGAATAAAAAGCTAGGTTTATTACTCTCTAGTACCAGGCAAGTAAATAAATTTAACCAAAGATACAATCAATTAACATAATTAACCTAAAGGACAAAATGTGTACGTTAAGCATGTCCATCAGTGTAATTTGGATCACTGAGTGCTCAGCCGCTGCATTTGCATTTTAAGCTGCATCTGCATATACTGCTCAATTTTTTTTCTTAAAATTTCTACTTGAATCCTAGTATGTGTGGGGTTGATTAATTTTTTAATAGTGTGTTTTTGAGGATTTATTGGTTGAAGATATAAAATTAGTGTTTTTTATTGAGAATATATAATATAGCTGTAAAGTTGTAACTGCAGATACAGTTAACAAATGCAGTTGGCAAGCGCTCAGCACTTTTGCCAAGTGCTCAGCCATAATTTTTGTCATGGAACTTAGTAATGAACCAGATTTCCTTCTAGATAACTAGATTAGTAATTTTGGCCGGGAGAATGAAGGACCCTAAAAAGCTCCAAACCAAACTAATGTCATACATCACTGGAAACTTAAAGCTGCATGCAGGTTGTTACTTTGTAGCTAGATCTTAGGCACTGAATATGGTTATAGATTTTAAAGCTCGGAAAACTGAATTTGGGGTTTATAGTTGTGCTTATCAGTTGTCACTAAAAGGATCAATTCTCAGAGCTGAATGTGAGAGCTTCAATTATGAGTAGCAGTTATGAGGTATCAGAAAAGCAGAGCAGACAACCGCCCCCGAGTTATGAGTGTGAGCATCAATTTCTCTATCAAATAAACTCAAAAAATTGAAAATTGAAAATAGTTTTAGAAAGCCCATAAGATTGTCTTTCAATCCCTCATCAACATTTTTCTGAAAAACAAATGGATCATTCTTTCCCAACCATAGATAAATAATATAAAGAAATCCAAATATGATCTGCGAGAAATTTGTATTAATAATTACATCAGCATCTAGACAAAGAATTAACCTCCAAAGGGGTCTGCACTATGAGAAGAAATTTTACTTACCAGTCACGTCCTTTCGATGCCCACGGAACGATTCAAGTTCCTTCATAGCCCTTATGTCATAAAGCTGAGAGCATGGGGTGCAACAATATCATCAACATATGAAGAAATTGAAAAATTTCAAAGGGGAACCCTACATCAATTTATTTGACAACATACAAGCATATATCAGCTACGTACCTTAATGATTTGATCCTTTGAGGCCGTTAGCACCCAGTTACCATTTTGGTTCCATTTAACACAGAGCACCATATTTTTGTGGTCATGACTGCAAAGGCATGCATAACATCTTTAAAGAATTTCAATATATAAACAAATTTACAGGTTTAACTGCCAAATTTCTCTACTCACAATGAACAGAGTTCTCGAGCTGACTTAGCATCCCAAAGTTTGACAAGATTGTCTTTCCCACCTAAGCATCAACCAATCATATGGAAATAAGTACTTGAAGGCCAACTTTAAAAAAATAAAAAAATAAAAAATATCAACATATAAGCTCACAAGAGAATTGTTCAAACACCTGAAACTAGTAGAGATTTTGTCGGGTGCCAGTCAACACTCTTCACATCCCAACCATGGCCTGCTTGGGTTCAAACAACACATATAAATTCTAAGGTTCCTCCATGCACTTTTTAAGCATGCAAAGGCGAAAACATGATTTCAAAAACTTAAGCAAGAAGCAAACTTCATGAAATTATAAATCTATATGATAATCTGGTTATGAAGCTCATGCTTTTAACTCAACAAAGTTTGCCACTAAAAGAACCAACAAGTATCCCACCAACTGAGAACACAACATGCTTGGGCTTTTAAAACGTAAATAAATAGACAAGGGTCTCAACTAAACCCACTTTTATGGGATGTCCCATACGTAATACACAACATAAGCAAACCCTAGAAACAATCTAACACTTCTAAATGAAGTCTAATACCTAGCACACAACTCCAATCCACCACCAAAACTATATAAATTCAGGTGAACACGCAGGGCTGCATATTGTGTCAAAGCTGTAGCCTAAAACTGAAAGGAATTCCAGATCCTAAGGTTTTCCTTAAAAATTCTGAACAGGAACGGTATCAGTAACAGGTTAAATATATAATTCCACTTCCTCTCAAGTTAACTGAGGAGATCTGCTTCTTCACTCAATCATCCAGATAGAAAATTTAAAATAAACATGTTTTCATATAAAAAATGGATGTTTATGTATTTGGAACCTTTGATGAATGTTAGAAAGGCAGGTATTGCATTTCGTTAATAGAAGGGCATGTTAGATAACAACATATCAATATCAGCACGGCAGTACTGGGATCAAGCTACCAAATTAGGATCAACAAACTTATTCCACATCTGTTGTGTAGTCGAGCCACTTTACCAGTCAACGTGTGCTCTTCTTGGCACTGTGCAAAGTCCCAAACTTTAACAGTTTTATCATCAGAACAGGAACAGAACTTCAAGTCAGTCTTACAAAAGCTGTAAAAAAGAGTCAGTTAAGACATGCCTCAAGCAGAATGCACAAAAATTCACATTTGTGAATGTTTACCTTAAGTCACGAATAGATTCTTTGTGAGCAGAGTTATTGGCCTTAATATTTTCCACAGTGCTCTTCCAATACCTAAAGAGTACACCCATACGTATGAACACATTAGAACTTTTTTTTTTTTTTTTTGATAGGAAACACATTAAAACTATTATGATTTGTCATTTAATAAAACTTATTGACAATTGAAATTGTATCTATAATTACTTTATTGAGCCCCCATCATCACCAGAGACCATCCAATTGTCATTATGACTCCATACCGCAGACCTGATTGCTTGATCATGAGCCTACAAATTGAAAGAAAATAAAATATCAAAAACTGTCATTCTGACATACATTATAATTGTAATTATAAGAACAAACATTTACCATATATCATTATTACCTGAAGAACCCTTTCAAAGTTAAATGATTGTCCATCCCAAAGAGTGAATTTCCCACTTTGAGAGCCTGTAATAAGGAAGCTCCCAGTAGGAGTCCACTTTTTTCAAAAAGGAGGAGGGGAGGAGGGTCAGCCAACATCAGAATGAGAGTCCCACTAAAGACAATAGAGTAACAACAAAAAGTTATATTATGACCTTCTAAGCAAGTTTATAATCATAAAACCAATATAAAACGAGAGCACTTCAAAAATATGAGTGCAAACACTAAAATAAGTTTTGTCTGGTTAAGTGGCCCAAAAAAGCAGACTGCTCAATTTCAATAAGCATAGCACTTACAAAAAATAACATTAACACTAGTAAAAGCGAATATTTCTGTTGGAATGTACATCACCAAAATAACCTTTCAGGCCTCAATAAAATGGTCTTCATAGACAACCAAAATACTGAAAAATGATATATAGAAACATCTGTTTGGTAGCATATTTATTTCATGTTTCTTTCTTTCTTTTTTCTTTTTTTAATTAAAGACAGAGGGAGAGGGGGAGGGAAGAAATAAGAGAATTAAGGGAAAGAGTTTTAAAATAAGTAAAAGAACTATATACAGTTTTAAATGGTTTTTGTTTTTTGTTTTAATTTGATCTATTCCTCTCTTTTCTTCTTCACTTACTCCCATCATCTCTCCTCTCTTTCACTCTCCTTTCTCAAAGATTCACCCCTCTCTTAAATTCTATAAAATAAAAAAACATTACTAGAATTGTAAAATGGGTCAGGCTGGGCCGGGACATTGTCAGCAAAAGACCTAGCTGGCCCTGGGCGATTTTGGGCCTAAAATGGTTTTTTTTTTAGATCCATTAGCAGGCCATTGGGCTGGGCCAAATTAAGCTTGGATAAATAATGGGATATTAACAAGATTTTGTCAAATTTGCAAGTATGGAGACTCAAACACTTGATGCATTGATAATATAATACACCCAAATAACTAAGACACTGTTTCTTTTGTGAAACAATTATATACATGCCTAGGTTATTCCGACCACCCTTGGGCCATTCGACAATAGTCTACTGAAATAACACACACATTTCGGTAGACTATTGTCGAATGGCTCAAGAGTGGTCAACTTAGTGATTTAGGGTGGTCGGAGTAGCCTGCCCTTTATACATATATATTAATTATATTCCAAATTTTAACTAAATGTCAGAAGTTCCTAAAGGCCCGTAATTTTCAAATGTCAGCCTTCAGGTCAGGGTTGAGCAAGACTTAGATAAGCTTGGGCCAGGCCAGGCTCAAAAACATAGGCAAGGCCCTACGTTTTACACAAAAGGACTGGTGCATGGCCCAAAAAATGGGCTTGTGATTGGGCCAGGCCATTAGTCCTGGACCCTCTTTACAGGCCTAAACATTAGCGACCACAACAGACAAAACTAGTCAAACATATATGACATATCATCATATATTGATTCAACAATTTGATATATGATATGATTGGACTATACCATCATATACTCCTAGACTTAATAAGTCACAAACTGCAGCATCATATAGTGATTGTAACCAACCCTCTGACTGTTCTGAGTCAAACATATGTCCCTCCCTACTACCAAAGAAATAAGACCCACCTTCTTTGGTCTTTTGGATCCCATAATGATGTAACCAAGAACTTTGACATTAATATTAATTGGAAAATTTTATTCTGTCCTAATGCATCCTTTGTGTTAGCAGCTTCCAGTTACAAATACATATACATAAGAAAAAAAAAATTGAATGAATTGTAACAGCCATTTTGTAATCTTCACCGATTAATTCTTTGAATAAATCTTGCATTGTAGTGTGCGATGTAATATATTTGAAGCCTAGAAAACTAGGAACAGCAAGTAATCTTACTACATTAGGAATTTTCTATGCATCCAAAACAGTAACATGTACAATAGTCCAACATGTAAATAGTCGGAAACCAGTACAAAGCCTTTCAGTCTTTCATACCAATTGGGGTGTCCATGTAAAATTCCAATCAAACAGCAAAACTACAGAAGTGATAGATGAACAAGTTGAGGCATAGCACAGTTGGTAGCTACAAAAACAATTTGCTCATAAGTAGTAAACTAATATAACTTCAAACTTGATATAGAAAACAACAAGATGCTCAATGAAAGATGGTTAATACAAAAAAAACACACACACACAGAGGATTCAAATGAGCTTTAACCAAAACTTGATTGTAATGCAACTTACCAAAACCCGATAAATCGAACAACGATTTTTGTTTGAAGAGGTACAAACAAACTTTGCAGCAAAGCTAGTGGATGGATTATCAGAATAGGCAACCGTCGACAACATCTACACCAAAAAACAAAATAATAACATAAATGAACATAGACACCAACTTCACACCAAAATTAGAGCTACCATCATGCTTCCAGCCAGACATTTTTAATACACCAGGAAAATGTAAAATAGAAATAACAAATGATCACTGACATCAATTGCTGCTGCTGGTGTAGGTTGCAATACTGTCCTATCATTTCCAATCCGCTGCCACATTCGAATCTGAAGAACAATGATACAAAGTTTTAAGATGCTCAATGACAAATAGAAATTTGAAAGACTAAGAGACAATTGCAACCAGAACCCTTCAAGGCTCTTTAAATCTAAAACTGAAATAGATAATGAAATAGATAATGAAATAGATATATAGTCAATCACAAATAGAAACCTTGATGACTAGAAGACAATGGCAACCAGAACCCTCCGAGGCTCTTTACATCTAAAGAGGAAATAGATATATCCAAAGGACATACATGTAATGCTGTTTTGTGAGTTTGGTAGCAGTTTGAGAGTTTTTTTTTTTTTTCCAGTTTTTATTGTTATGTTTTGTTCTCCAGTCTGNGGTAGCCGTTTGAGAGTTTTTTTTTTTTTGTTTTTTCCAGTTTTTATTGTTATGTTTTGTTCTCCAGTCTGTGTTTCATAGGTTCTGTTGAGATTGTTCTGTGGTTGGGTCATTGCTTGGGACTTCTGTTGTATCATATTCTGTCCTAATTATGTACGCTGTCTTAGGCAACCCTGTTTGGGCATTTACTTTGGTGGACTTCTGGTTCACTTTGACTGTTTCATCGCATTTTCTTTTTTTAGAATTACTTAAGTTTCCTATAAAAGAAAAGGGACGCACTGGTGGTCCATCTTGATAGAAACTTATCCATATCATTTAAAAATTAATGTGATAAAGAATTTGAATGATACAAAATAAGGAAATTTCTGACATAGAATATTTAAATTTAGTTTCCATAACTTATGATAAACATAATAGATCAAGATAGATCAGAACAGTCAAGTCTACAATCCAGGTTGGCATAGGGGAATAATAAATGCTAGCCATTAGATTAGGCTCTAAGACTTTTCTCAGAAAAAAAAAAATGGAAGAAGTGCTCAATTAAGATTTTTCTTAGTTTATGTACAAACCACTACAGTCCCACAAATTAACTCTGGATGTATTTTATAAATTTAAGAGAAAGAGACTATCTTAAGACAATGAGCCAAAGTATGTCACCATAACTCCAATGAAGCAAATTCTTGTATGCAAAGATGATATGAGGAAATATAGACAACTCTACATCATTAGGTAACTGAACAAGATATCATGAACACCACAAATAAGATGACAGTCAACCCAGAACCAACGTATCAGAATAAGGACATGGAACACACTTAGGTTAGTGATGCCAACATATAAAGAATAAAGAAGACATTTTGTTTGTCTTTCTTCCCAGTGGTGTGTTATGTGCAGAAAAGGTGCTGAAACTGTGGAACATTTTTCCCTTCATTGCCCGGTTGGATTATTTTTATGATTAAGGTGTGCTGCTGTATTTTGTAAGAGGAATAATTTCTTCGGTGGGAGGAAGAGGGGTGTGATTCTGGGGAGATGTGCCATGATGCTTGCTTCTTGGGTAATATGGATGGAAATGAATAGGAGAATTTAATATGATGTCAAATGGGAGGAGATGGATTATTTGCAGGGGAAGGTCCGACTATGGGCATCTTTATGGGTAGTTCTTTATTGCTATCTTCAGATTGGAAAGCTGTTGTTTCTTATAGTTTTGAAATGATGCTATTGATGCACTCTTGTTGGTCTGAAATTATTAGGTGTGGTTATCTTGATGCTTAGATCAGGGGACGTCTTTTCCCCTGTTATGTACATTTTCATTTAATTAATGGAATTGTTTTTCCTATCCAAAAAACAAAGGCACCATGAACACATTCAACTTCAACCACGACCACCAACAGCAACCACAGAAATTAACTAGCTACAAATAGAAGAACCATGGTCATCTTAAAACATTCCTTAAGCAGAGACAAGAACTGTATCGTAAAGAAAATTCAAAAAAATGCATGTGCATCCAAAGTTACATGTACCCAATTAATTCAAGGATGGGTTTTTGCTGCAGGAATGTTTAAATTTAAATAAAGATAAATAAAAGAAATGATGCACAAAACTAAACCTACTTGCATATATCGCACAACAGTACTAGTGTAATCAACTGCCCTGCTCTGGGAAAGCTTTCTCATCCTTTTTGCAGCAAAACTGTAAGCATGAGCTGCAAAACACAAACCATTTGTCACACATTAGAGACAAATGGAAAAATCACTATAATCTACACCAAACTTCCAACAAATTCTATTATTCTACTACTATTTTCACTAGAAACCAATCATTGTTAACACCCACAGCAGCCTCACCGGCACATCCTTGTAAATTGCAAACCTCTAAAACTTCAAGATAACAAGGCCTAAGGGTCTCATTAACAAATTATTTTCTTGATCGCCTTGTAGCATTAAAACTGCAAATTCCATAGTTAAAAACCCCAATCAAAAGAAATAAATGTACCCAAAATCTTTTTAGGTCTTCACAAGGTAATCACTTCCATACACTTCAAATTCTTTTCTTTTTCTTTTTCCTTCCGTTTCCTAGAAACCAAACAACAAGAACAACAAAGCCAAGGCATAATAATAATTTAGCACAAACCATCATGAGGAGGAGGAGGAGGCCGAGCAGGGACAGAGTGGTGGTGATACATTGGCGGGTGGTGGTATTGCTGTTGAGGATCAGCGTGCCTCAATGTCACCCAACCTCCAAAAGACGACCAATCAAACTGCTAAACCCTAACCCTAATCCTAAAGCTTAAACCTTAGGAATAGAGAGAATGGAAATTACAAGGAAAAAAGTTGATACACTCTCTCTAAAAGTCTAAACGCGTTGTAACGGGGAGTAGAAGAATGAGCGCGGGAAAATGGAATCAGTTGGGGCCTGTGGCCATGTACAGCGTCCATTAAATTTAAGCCAAACTGCAGTTTTAGTCCCCGTATTTTGATGAAACTACTATTTTCATCCCCGTTCTTTTAATTTCAACATTTTTAATCCATTATTTTAAATATGATTTCTATTGAGTCCTTTTTATTATCTCCTTGTGTTTTGCTGACGGAAAAATCCTACATACATTACGAGGAAAGCATGTGATGCCAATTTTTCTTGTCTAGGTTGACATATTAGTTTGATTTGGCACACATGAGGAAGGCACATGTTGCCATGTAAGATTTTTCGGTCAGCAAAACAATCAGAAATAACATAAAAGACTTAATTACAATCTTATCTGAAGTATTAGACTAAAAATGTCGAAATTTAAAAAAAAGGGATGGAACTTCATCAAAATATGGGGACTAAAAATGCACTTTAGCCTTAAATTTAGGTAGGAGCAAAATGGCACTCACTCAATGTGAATCTTTGTTCCTAAAATTTGTGGAGAGAAGGATATAAAACTTTGAGGAATTCTATCCACATTCTCCACTGACCTTTTTTATTATTATTTTCATTCTACAATGTAATTTTATGATACGAACGTTCATATTTTAGATAATTATTTGAATATTATCTCTGCAAAAAAATCAATTAAATCAAAAATTGTTTGATCATATAATTGTTATAAATAAACTAACGGTGAATTAAATGGTTACCAAAATCATTTATTTATTTTATCCCAGTTACATAATCAAACGATTTCTGATTTGGTTGATTTTTTATAGAGATGATCATAATAATTAGATCTAACAAATGAATGGTTACGATCATGAATTTACGATGCAAAATGAGAATAATAAAGGAGAAGGTCGGTGGAAAAGGTGAATCTAGAAAAGGTGTATAGCATTCCTAGGTCTGATGTCCACAAATAATATCTAGACATTTTTTATTTCAAAAATTGTATAATACTATGATTATTTTCCTAAAATAAGTCCATTTTTTCTCACTACAACAAAGTGATAGTGAACATTACCATTATCATAAATATGTGACCTATAATGAATTCATCATAAAATTAATAAAATTTAAATGTATTTAATTAGGATTTTAAATAATTTTGATGGAATTTAGAAGTCTGGTATTAGTACTCAATTTAGATTTTTTAAAAATTTATAAAAATTAAATGGTATTCAATTTAGATTTTTAAAAAAATCTATAAAGTTCTAGTGGTATTCAATACAAACTTTTAGAGAGTCAGTCTTGTATTTAAAAAGTTATTGACTTAAAGAAATTTATAAAATGATAAACTTTCATCAACTTTAGGGGGTGTACTCAATCTGAATTTTAATAGATTTAAGAGGAATTATAAATTCCTACAGATTTCATGGATTCTATGGAATTTTATAAAATCCATTAAAATCCAAGGAGAATAAGTTGAAATTCCTGTTGTCTTTGTTTTATGTTTAAAATCCATCAAAATTCATTAAAATATACAACTTAAATGAAATCCTTTAAATTTCGTAAGAGATTGAATACATCTAGATTTCAATAGAATTCTTAAAATGTTGAGTTGAACACACCTAGATTTCTATAAAATTTTTAAAATTTTAAATAGAATACACTTAGATTTTTATAAATTATTAAATTACTTTAAAATACCATAATCTATAGAAAGTGTTAAGATACCTCAATAAATCATGCCTCACATAGAATTTTCATCACATTATTCATTTAACTACTACATTTTTATAAAGACCATTTTAAGCAAAGCTTTTCTCTCCAGTTTCTTCTGCCATTTTCGCAAAACTCTCTGTTTCTTAGCTCCCAAACGGCTTATACTCCGGCCCGAAGCCAAGCCTAGCCTCCTTCCCCGAACT
>QANT01002780.1:0-12094 GCA_003254885.1 Purshia tridentata
TAAAAACATCACCTCTTAGTACCACCGGCAAGTATATTTATATAATTGAAATTGCTTATGTTTTAAGTTCTTCTTGAAAAATCACTCAGGTAAAAAATTAATTAAATTCATCATATAAACATACATATTGAAATGCTATTGGCTATTCATGCCTACCAAATCTGGCTTTCATCTCATATTCTCAATACTTACGAGTTGGGGGGTTTAATTTCGTATTTCCTTAAAAATTTTCTCCGATTAAGGAGTGTTCTCTGATTATATAAGAAATTAATGATCTTAAAAAAAATGATAGATCCATATAGAGCGGTGGCAGGAGGTAGCATGTGTGTGGCCAGCTACATAGGCACATAGCTAGCTAATGAAACACACCGACACACGCTGTGATGCCACGTACGAAGAGAAAGCATTGTATTGTATAATATATCCGCACGGTGAAAATATGAGAACCATTGTCTCTCTCAGCAATACAGCAATACAGCAATGATTTATTTAGTTTAGTTTAATTAGTTTAGGTACATAATACATTATTACAAATTAAAGAAACTGTAAAATATATTCTATGAACAATGAACGTGATGATGCCCAGATGGAGTGGTGCCCAGCTCAGGTCCCACCAATTCCATGAGGAAAAGCAAATGTCAAAATGATATGGACTGCCTCCTGCATCGTCTGGGCCCACATTAGGTCAAATTAACATGCCGAATTCGATCGCATGCCATGGTGATGCATTTTCAATGACTATATTTTGAATCATTAAATTCAAATGTAATAAAGTTGACGAATTATCATAAATTCTAAATATTACGTTATAACTTATAAGCAATGTGATTAAAGGGAATGAAAAGAATGGGTTGCCCCAACTTAAATGTGTTCCGAAGGAGGAGGACCACAGGACAAGACATCTTTTTCTGCTTGCTTCAAAACGCAACCAAACACCCTCGTTTTTAACAAACGCGCACAAAATCCAATTCCACCAGGAGCACAGATTCGGGAATTTATTCACATTTCAGGCCCAACCTACGCACTCATGCTCCTACCATTTTCTTTCTGGAACCCAATAGGACAATGAAATCGTCGCCAAATTCAAATCTTTAACTTGTATTCTAAATATTAGTTCAAATCTTGACCCTAAACCAAACCGCCCTTATAAATTATCATTTAAGTCCCATTATACTCACTTGGTTGATTATACAACTAAACTTTAGACTAAACTTTGAATTTGGATACTTGTCTTGATTATCCTTTTGACTAAAAGAAAAAAGTGCATTCAACTATTACATGTTGACAATCCTTTCATATAAGTTGGGCCTTTGGTCCTCCTGTTCACCATCAAATAAAATAAAAATCCTTTCATATAAGTTATAAGGCTGAAAAGATTTTGGTTCTCAATTTATGGGCCTACGACATTGGCCCAACAGGAAATTGTTGTATCATTAAGATTTGGGCCAAGTCCAACTAAGCCCTTTAACAATTTTAGGAACGGTAAAATGTCTAGGGCTTTGAATCACAGAGCAGAACTCCAATTACTGGGCAGTAAGGCATGGCCACGGATGGCATCAACGCGGAGGAGTTGGCCATTGGGTGTTTCGTCTCCATCAAAACCACGTTGAGCGACGAGTTCCAAGGCCAGGTCATCACCTTCGACCGCCCCTCCAACATCGTCGTCCTTCATATCCTTCACTAATCGCCCTATTATCACTTTAATTAATGATTTGGTTTGGTTTATGGTTTTTGCTAACCCTAGAAAAAAATTGGGATCTTTGCAATTTCTCTTTAACTTTTGGGATTACAAGAGGGTTCGAAAGGAGGGCCTCGACGGAACATAAGGCTGCTGAAGGCAAACTATATAAAGGAATTGTCGTATCTGGGTCAAGCCGAAGACCCGCTCGATATCAAAAAGTGTTATCTTGATCTTAATAGTCTCCGAGCCAGAGAGGAATTAGCGATTAGGTAATTCATTCGCTGCTACCCAGTTGGGGATTTTATCGATTAATTGTGAATTAAAGTATTGGGTGTGTTTAACTGCAGACAAGCAGAGGCAGATTGCGAGAGGATTGGCGTGGGAGTCACCAGCCAGGCTCAGAGAATTTTCGATGCATTGTCTAAGACGTGAGTTCTTGGTCATTCTTCCTAATTTAGTTCTTAGCTAAAAATATGGTGTTAAACTCTGAGGATAATTGCAGCTGCATTATGGTGATTCAGTAAAAGCAACCCACTTCCCTGCAAACTGCAAATGTCGTTTCTATGGAGCATATGCTATTGAACTTAGTAATGAAAAGTTTTAAAATTTGTTAAAATAGCTTAAAGATTTGCAATTTATGAGATTTTAGGCTGTATCTGCATGTGTAAGTGTGACGAGCAACCAGTATTTTTGTGACATTTTCATTGTTTGGACTTTGGTGAAATTTTGAGAAACTGATGATCATTGCTTGAGTAGTGAGCACAGGTGCAAAATATAAAAATTCAAGACATTCGTTACGGTATATATTAGTCTTTGGTTGTGACTTGTAAAATTGTATAGTTTGTAAGTTTGCCAAAATTATGTTTCCTGTACTGACTGTCATTGATGATTATTCAGGCTTCCAGTACGCTGGGACAAGACTGTCATAGTTGTGATGAATGAGGTGCGTGTAAGCAGTCCATATCTTCCTGAGTCTGTCAGTGGAGGAACTCCAGCTGCCAATGATCGGGTGAAGAAAGTGGTAAGATACTTGAAGGATGACACTACTTATTTTAGGCTGATTTTTATTAGGGTAATATAGAACTCTTAACATATTCAATTTTTTGTTTCTAGCTCGAGCTTGAGAGGAAGAGGTTGCAAACTCGTACTGGTGGTCAGTGATAGTTACACATCTGCACCTGATTGTCTGATAGGAAAGACTTTTCCCTCGAGGGATGAAATCATGATGGGTATGTTCGTAACTCAGCCTTCTCTGAGGAGAGCATATTATTAATTCTCTTGAGGCATGTGAACGCCAAAAACAAAGAATCAATCTGCTTACATATCATTTGGTCTGTAGCTATTCTTCGGTCTTGCCAGCAATTGGCTCTTCTCATGTGTTTGCCTGTGCTGTTCATTTGAGACAGTTTGTCGTGCTCTGTTAAGAGATTGAGTTTTACATCAAGTTGCTATTTAATTGTGCATGTCTCCCAATTCTCACAATAGGAGCAAGTAATCTGATTGGACATGGAAAACTATAATGAAGTTTAATTTGTTTGGCATTTATGTTCTGTAAAAAAGAAAGATAATTGTATGCGGCAGTATATATCAGAATATCTTTTAACCTCTGTCCGAACAAATAATATTTTTCAACCTTGAATTATGTAGTTTTCTCACATAACTTAAAGATTAGCGTGATTCGTTATCCTTTTTGCAATAAAATTTATTTTGGAGTCGGAAAAAGGTAAATTCGATTTGTTGAATAGGAGAAAGGGACGCCAATTTTTCTTTGACATAAGAGATAGGGTTGTGAATATTGATGGAAAATTGCATTTTAACACTGCGCCTTAGTTATGGTTCTCTCTGTTGTTGGACCGACAACATATGAAAGTGCCAAAATGTTTATGTTATGCATTTTACCCCCTCTATTTTTGTGAAGGGGGGGACTTATTCATTTCATTGGTCTCTTGCCCTCGAATCGTCTTCTTGCTGATAGAAGTGGAAATAGGTTCTGTGAGCTCTCGGGATGATGAGTGCTCGTCTTAGGAGAATTGGATTATGGTGGTTTACCCTTTTAAATTCATCATCTGTATGTACATATGTTTTTCTTTTTTTGGTGGGTCGTTTCTTTATTTCATTTTCTGTATATACATAAGTTCTTGGTAGATGTCAAGTTGGCTGAGGGATCTGTTCAGTTGAGTCTAAAGTAAAATAAAGTTGCCACTTTTGAGGAGGAAATTCTAGATACTACGACGAAGAATCCAAGAATAACAAATTTCAATGCATCATTATTTCGGGGGATTCCTATTTTATAGTTCGTACAAGTATATAGTAAAATAAAAAATGGATCCAAATCGATGGGATAAAGGGTCCGAGTTCTAAATAGTAAAGAAGGATTTAAAATCAATGTAGTATTACAGTAGTTGAACTACAAGTTCATGAAATTAAATCAAGGCGTATGACTTCAAATTTAATCCGACACACAAATCTGTCTGCTTCTCTCAGTTTGATGATGAGGGTATAAGTCTAACTTGGGCAATTTTAAATGGGCCACCATAATCGGCCCTTGGAACTGATCTGGGCTTTAGAATGCTCATTCCATTAGAATTTCCAAATACTATGACCAATGAAAAGGAAGGAAACATAGGTTACTTTTTTCGGGTACCAAGGGCATGCTACGAAAGGGCAGTCAAGTCAAATATGAGTGGATTTCACTCCATCATTTTGCTCAGCATCGGTGAGCTGAGGGACACGTGTCAATTATAACATCACCGCCACTTTTTTGTTCTGAGTAAAACAGTGTTTATTATTTGTTTTAAACGAAAGCATTAAAAGTATTCATTTACGCAAAAAATGTTTTATTCAAATATAATTGATATGTAATTAGGTGTTATAATCAACTTATATGTTATAATATTATATTTTACAAATATAAATATATTATCTAATAATATTTTTATATATGTAATTAATTATATTATGTGACGGACATATCAGTTATGTTAAATAATTTTTCTTAAAAGTGAATCTCAACATTACTTTTTCAAATAATTAATAACAATAATAAAAATCTGATCTGATCTAATCTGATGGATGCTATGGTGGATTTGATATGGGTGTACAGAGTAAGATTACTATTGAAATGCAATTTTGTATAGACGGTGACCACTTTCAAAATTACATGTAGACAGTCGAAAGAGACCTTTACTTAAAGTCTTAAAGTGCTCATCTTTGTGTTTCTGTTACCCGACAGGCTGCAGCTTTCGATAGCAAACGACTAAACGAGGTTTCATTCATTCTATAATTCTATTACTCAGTCATAGCCAGAGACTCTAGGGTTATAATGGGAATTTAACCAACCAGCCTAAGCAATCAAATCATACTACTTACATGTATACAGTAAATTCAATTAGTTCTTAGAGTTATAAGAACACCCACAGTTACATGATGAGAATGGAATGGGTTCCCTTCCATTTTGTATGGCTGAATATGAGCTTTTTAGTTTCTTGCTATTTCTTTTTCTTTTTATTTTTTTCTTTTATATAGTTGATTCATTAATTAATCTATTGATCTATATGTTTTGGGGTTCAGGGAAAAGAATGTAAGGTAAGGTGCCTTTTGTGGGGGCGGGGAATAAAAACTTTTGATGTTTACTTCATTACTTCATTACTTAGAAGGAAGGTCAGAATCATGGAAGGAAGTTGTAATTAACTAACAAGAGACTCCAAACTCAATAAAGGCAATTTCATTATTTTATCAAATTGGAAATAAACTGAAGTTTCACATCAAGAAATTAATAATTTATATATGTGCGACTGTTAGTGAATTGAAAGCAATGGTTTGGAATTTTGGATATATCCCCATGCAGACTCCACTTCAGGAACAAATTAAAGTTCATGGTTAACTAGGACATCTAGTTATCTTAGTGACCAAGTGGAGCATTTTATTTGGCATCGTGTTCTTAAAATCTTGGTCAGTGTTGGACCAAAATTACCAGCACCCCTGACCCACTTGGTCCCAAAGTGGATACATTAACAACAGTTTCACAGTACAAAAGGACTCTCACGTACTATTTCTTGAGAGAAGTGGTATTTCCAACATGAGAAGAAGGAGGGTTAAAACATTAAGTTATTGGGTATTATATTTTTCCTATAAATTTCACTCAGAGAAGTGGTTTTATTGCACATGCAGGCTTTGAATTTTTTTACTTTGCTATCAGAGTTTGTTTTATAGGATATGAAATGGGTGGGAACTTCTTAGTTTCCACGTGAAAAAGTTGTGAAAAAAAAAATACAGTCATAAGATTTTTATTTTTGTTATTAAAAATCTTATTATGATAATAATTGTGGTTGTAATTTTTTTTCACATTTTTTCGCATTTCTCTTCTACAAGATTATGAAAAGGGTGGGCAAAATAATAATAAAATAATATTATGAAGTAAAAAGTCATATTTGTTTTGGGTTTATTACATGTGATGTGAGAGAGAACTGTGGTGGCAACCCAAGCTTTGTTTAGGACGTGTCCCATTGTCCCTGACTGACAGCTCAGTACCCAAGTGTCATGCAAAGCCCTGAAGCAAAAAGACGCTGGGACAAAACGAAGGAGATATATTGTGTGTACGTTTGACAATACTTGAAAAGAAAGGGGCTGAACACCTATCAGTTTTAGCACTGCAACAAGGTATGAATGAATGAAAAAAAAAGAAATGACCACCTTTGAATTCTATACGGTACTCTGTAGTCTGTACACTGCAAAAACGAGAGTTCTTTTATTTTCAAAGAGGGCTTTAAAGTTTTAACCATTTGTTTTCTTTACAACTAATAAAACTACAATTAGTAGTAAGATTTATTAAAGGTGACGGTGGAGCTGCTTTTATACAAAACTTGTTCCTTACGTGATCGAGGAAAAGAAGGAAGACCCACATTACAAAATTAAAGACATGCATTAGAAAATGATAAAGACATAAGGAGTAAGGAGATTCCTTGGGGGTCAGAGAGGTGTTTTGGTTTCTTTTTCCGCTTTAGAAGGGGAAGGCTCTCAATTTCTCTCCTCCTTTTGCTTTTCTCCACATCTTCACACTCGCTTTATGATTCTTGGTCTCCAAGTGGGTTTTGGGTTGTAAATCTCTATCTCACTATGTTGTCATTGTTTTACTACAATGTACACGCAGCCCTGACTCCTGAGTTTATCAGTGTTCCTTCTTTAGTTTGAGCAAACTTTTTGACTTAACAGGAGAGTTTTTCACTGCAACGCTTGCCTTCTAAATTTTCTATTTTGCTTCTTCAAGTGTAAGGTTCTTTTTCCCCCCTTTTAATTCTTGTTATTTTCCTTTCTTTTTTGTTTGTATCAGTTTTCAGTCTTGCTAAGTGTTAGATTAAGTGGGATTTATCGTTTAAGTTGGTCTTTGGGTGTTTGTTTGTTTGGGGTTGCGGCAAAGTTGCGTGTTGGGGAATGGATTGACGTCTTGGTTTTAGTAAACACGTTTTTCATTTCTTTTGGGTGTTTTGAGAATATGGGTATTGTCAGGAAATTCGGTTAATGTGCTGAGTGATAGCAAATAACTTTGGGTGTCTTATAGAGAGAAGGAGAAGAAGAAAACAGGAAAAGAACATGGCAGGAGGTGGAGCTGCGCCACCGCCAAAACAGGAGGAGCTACAGCCTCATCCAGTTAAAGATCAGCTACCAAACGTTTCCTACTGCATTACCAGTCCTCCTCCTTGGCGTGAGTGCATAATTTTCTTTCCTCATTGTTGACATTTTCTCTGTCATAAGGATTTACACTGCAATTTGAAGTTGTTTTGATTCAGCCTTCTATTACCCATTTCACCACCTTTATAAATATTTGTTTTGTTGGTACGGTATTAAGCCAATAGTGATGTTAGTCCTTATTTCCATCAGTCCCTCTATGAGTTTTATGAACCCCAGTTGGTTACTATTCCTTTCTATAATCTATGGAAACTTTTTTTTTGGCCAGGGATAATCTATGGAAACTTTAAACTGGTGCTTTGTGTATTGTGTATGTATATTTATGTTGTGTTTGTTGGGACCCATCTGGATAAATGAAATTATTTCAACTTCCTCCGTATTTGTCTATTTATTTTTACTGTAATCAGCATTTTTTTTCTTAATGTGATTGGTTGTGTGTAATCATGGACTTGTTTCTCTATGTAGATGAGGCTATCCTACTTGGTTTCCAACATTACTTGGTGATGCTTGGCACAACAGTTCTCATCCCCACCTTTCTTGTTCCTCAGATGGGAGGTGGACATGTAAGGCTTTACAAGGATGGTAACAATTGACCATTCTTGATTATTATTCTCTCTGATATGCTGATCTATTCTCAAATTTTTATGACCCTTCTATCTAATTAAGTTGATCATTTTCTTTTTAGGAGGAGAAAGCAAAAATGATTCAGACTATACTGTTTGTTGCTGGTCTGAACACATTGCTTCAAACATTTTTTGGGACTCGCTTACCTGCAGTGATCGGCGCATCTTATACCTATGTGCCAATGACCATTTCAATTATCTTGGCTGGTCGATATAGTGATGTTTTGAATCCCCAGGAGGTTGTTTCGTTGGTATCTCAGTTATGTTTTTCAATTACTGTTCTCTCTTATGTCAACGTTACAGTGTCTGACATTCAATGGGTATGCAGAAATTCGAGAAGATAATGCGTGGAACCCAGGGTGCACTTATTGTTGCCTCAACTTTGCAGATTGTTGTTGGCTTCAGTGGCCTTTGGCGGAATGTGGCGAGGTTTGTTAAGGCTCTGCCTTATGATTGGACTTCTCAAATTCTTTTCAATTGCATTGTGTTATTTTGGCTTGGCTAAGCTTTTCTTCATGGTTTTCTCATAAATGCTTTAATGAACAGCTGGCATTGATTGAGCCTCTTTCAAGTTTTTCTTGTTCACTGCAAATACCAATATTCTACTTAGTACAATTAAATTTTGTTCCAGAAACATATGGATTTGGATTTAAATGGTTTCAAACTAAAATTTCATATTGAGTTGGAACTTTCGTACGTGTTGAATTATACTAAGCCTCTTAAACCTGTGTTGTTGGTTAATTTTATTTTTCTTACTACTTGTCCAGGTTCCTAAGTCCACTTTCTGCTGTTCCTTTGGTCGCTTTGTCAGGCTTTGGGCTATATGAGTTTGGTTTCCCTGTGGTATGTGTCTACATGTTCCTTTGTGGATGACAAAAATCATCAAAAAAAATGTTTCTCTTCCCCACCCGTCTCTAATTCTGTCTTTATTTTACCTGGTTATTAACTTTGGCTTTGGATGTCTAGTTTGCAAAATGTGTGGAGATTGGGCTACCACAACTCATCCTTCTACTGATATTTTCACAGGTAATCTTCAATGATTTTAAATTCTGTTCCTTCTTCCTTGGTAGTGCACTCACAACAGTATTAAACAATAACAACAGTTGATCACCCCAATTGAAACATTTGTATGGAAGTGTATTAATCTGATGAATTTCTGCAGTACATACCTCATTTGATGCACAGTGAGACGCACATCTTTGATCGCTTTGCTGTTCTATTTTCGGTGGCGATTGTGTGGATTTATGCTCATTTGCTCACTGTGGGTGGGGCCTATAAGAACACAGCACACACAACTCAATTAAGCTGTCGAACTGATCGTGCTGGTATTATTGGTGCTGCTCCATGGTAATTCTCTTCTGGTGCTTCTTTATAACTTACGTATATGGTTATGATTCTTTATATGAAACAGTCAGTTATTCATTTTAGTATACTTAGTAACAGCTGCTCTAGAAGGAATGTTTTAATGCGGTTTTAACAATAGGTGTTAGTCTCAGTTTTTTTCTATTCAAATAAGGATGATAAGACACAGAGCTGAGTCTGTTTGGTTCATACCACATCTCATTGTTTAAGACTTGCACAGGTTAAAAGTTCCATATCCCTTTCAATGGGAAAGCTCCCACATTTGATGCTTATTGTTTTACACTTGCACAGGATAAGAGTTCCATATCCCTTTCAATGGGGAGCTCCCACTTTTGATGCTGGAGAAGCTTTTGCTATGATGGCTGCTTCGTTTGTTGCTCTTGTAGAGGTCTGCATACTTCTACTCTTGTTCTTATGCATTTTGTATTATCAAATATTTGAATCAGTTTTTGAGATTCTCAATTAATTATTCTACAACATAAGTTATTCGTAGTTCATATTTTCATTTCTACGTCCCTCCCTGTGCTTTCAGAAGCTCATAGTATTAAGTTTCATATGCTAAAAACTAAATACTTTGAAACTAAATTTTGAAAATTTAGTTTTATAATTTATTTTTAACTTCATGCAGCGTTTAGTGTGGATAATTATCCCGTTAATATCTGGTTGATCATTTGATGTATGATTCCTAGAGATTTACTTATTTATAACATAAGTTTTATGATTGAACAGTCTACTGGTGCCTTTATTGCTGTGTCAAGGTATGCAAGTGCAACTCCACTGCCACCTGCTATTTTAAGCCGCGGTGTTGGTTGGCAGGTAATAACATATGATTGCATGTTTTATACTTTTACCTTATGTGGACCAATTGCACCTCCCTACAATCCTGCACAGACAAAAACGAAGAGGAATAAGAATAACTATAGTTCTGAATTTAAATGCAATAGTTGGCCTCTGGAATTTTGAGTGATTTTTGAATGCCAAAGTGATATAACCTCTGTGACTGAAGCAATGATTGTCTGGTTGATTCCACTATGTTGTAATAGTTTATTGGTTTCTATTTTTACTCTTTATAATTTTTAAATATTTGGGTTTCAGGGAGTGGGCATTCTTTTCTGTGGTATATTTGGCACTGGGAATGGATCATCAGTAGCTGTGTAAGATTCTTTGCAACTGCACATATCTAGAAATAACATTTCAAGTTACTATATAACTATCTTTTTTCTCCAATTGGCATTAAAACCATTCTTGGATTTTTCTCCAGTGAAAATGCTGGTTTGTTAGCATTGACACGGGTTGGTAGCCGAAGGGTAGTCCAGATTTCCGCCGGCTTCATGATCTTCTTTTCCATACTTGGTAAGTGCTTCATGACAAATTCCCACAATCTTTCTCCTTATATGTCTGTTCAACAAAACATGGGTTTTGCAGGAAAATTTGGAGCCGTCTTTGCCTCAATTCCGGCACCCATCATTGCAGCATTGTATTGCTTTTTCTTCGCTTATGTTGGTATGTGTTATCAATTGATGAATCAGCTTTCTTTTGTTTATAAATCTCAGTGAAAGGCCAATTAATGTATTTCTCCATAATTGTGCATGAGCAGGTTCAGCAGGTCTTAGCTTGCTTCAATTTTGCAATCTGAACAGTTTTAGGACGAAATTTATCATAGGCTTCTCTATTTTCATGGGCTTGTCAGTACCACAATACTTCAATGAGTACACCCTTATTAAAGGCTATGGTCCGGTGCACACCGGAGCAAGATGGGTACAAAACCATTCCTATATTTCCTTGTTTCAGTCCCATTTCTCATGCAACATATTATTCATTCCTTTCTTCCTTATGTTTTTGCAGTTCAATGATATGATCAACGTTCCTTTCTCATCGGAACCATTTGTTGCTGGTTTATTGGCACTATTCCTAGACGTCACACTACACCGCAAGGACAATGCAACAAGGAAAGATAGGGGCTTGCATTGGTGGGCTAGATTCCAGTCATTCAAGACAGATACAAGAAGTGAGGAATTCTATTCACTGCCTTTAAACCTCAACAAGTTTTTCCCATCAGTGTGATTTTCGAACTGGGTTGCTTGAGTGACTCAGACAAATGCTCCCACAGTGTCTCATTGTGTATCACACACACTGAAACATTAACCTTCCTTTCCCTCCTTTTATTTCATAACTCTATGCAAGAACACAACTAGTATTACAAATGAAAATCTTTGCTTCTTTGATACCCTTTTTTGTTCTAGCAGTCCCTGCACCATATTGTAAAAATAGTAGCAGTTACCGAACCAATTAACTTGCAGTGTAGCTTGCCTGCATTTGCTTGTGAGTGGATTATGTATGAGAAACTTTCTTTTTCTCTGGTTATCTTCAGTGATCCCAATGCTTTTGTGCTGTAGCCATTCGAATCAAAATTTTAAAGATAAAGTGAGATTCTCTCAGAAAGAGAGGGGTAGACATAGCTTTTAGCGAAAATATTCCTTTTTTTAGGTCAAAACTATTCAAATAACTCTAATCTTGTAGATACCAATCTATAAAATAAGACTAGATCACAAGGAGAAATTATATGGGCTTTTGTTGGGCTTATTTTGAAAGGGAATGAGCAATGCATGGATACCAATGGAATTAGACCCAGAGGCATTAGAAGAAGACAAGTAAGGCCCAGGCTATACCGACCACCCTTTACTACTAAGTTGACCACCTTTTTTTTTTCTTTTTTTTTTCCTTTTTGCCCCTCCAGTAAAAA
>QANT01002786.1:0-44028 GCA_003254885.1 Purshia tridentata
AAAACATATTTAATAAAAATAAAACACTTCAAACCTCAAAGTTCAACTTCAAAATACCCTAAATCTTAAACTCTAAAGTCCAAACCCCAAACCCCAAACCAAACCCAAACTAAACCCCAAAAATACTCTAAAGTTCTAAACTTTGAACTCCACATTCTCAAACCCCAAACCAAACCCCAAACTAAACCCCAAAAATACTCAAGTTCTAAACTTTGAACTCCACATTTTCAAACCCCAAACCAAACCCCAAACTAAACCCCAAAAATAAGCCATAAGGCTTAAGATCTCTTTTTAAAGAATCTAGACATTCTATTTGTTAGGTACTTATGTTTTAGGCTTTTGGATAAAAAATACAGGTGGTTAAATGTTGTTTTTATTGAAAAAATATGTTGTTGAATGTTTGGGAAAAAAAAAAAAAAGTTTAAAAGGTTGACATAATGTCATACCATACCGTTTCATACCGAAACCATAGAACATTGGTATGGTATGGTATCATTTTTAAAAATGTCCATACCATACCATACCATACCAGTTAAAAATTTATGATATGGGATAGGTATGAGGTTCATATCATACCATGTCATACCATGCCCACCCCTAGTCGTTTCTCTCCGAGAGCACAACCAAGAGAAAAATAAACTCATCATGAAACGGCGCCAAGATGATGATAATAAACCACAACAACAACAACGTGGTCAACATGGGCACCACCACGGCACCACCACGACCCAAGACTTGGTGATGAAGAGTAAAAATAATATATATTGCCTTTAACAACAGTACAACCAGCACCACCAACAATAGCTTCTCTCTCTCTTTCTTGAAAAAAAAAATTTCTTAACGTGAATATATATTTATATTCTACGTACGTATCAATCTCTCATATTATATGATATAATATAAGTTACATATGATGAGACATACATACAGACATACAGACATACAGACAAAAACATGGCTGATGGACTTTCTAAATTGGACTGCAGTTGAGCTTGTCCCTTGGCCTTCACTTACACCACTTAATTGTTTGAACTGTTTAGTTTTGTTTCTTTGAGCCATCGGCCCATTACACCAACAAAAAGAAGATTAGGAAATGACATTTCTGTTTTTAAGTACATAAAATAGCTTAACAATCGTCTGGAGAATCGAATTTTTGTATTTTTCAGACAAAAAATAAGTAATCTCTAATTTTGTACCAACCAATCTGTTATAAAATCCTAACAAGAATTATGAAACATATATTTTACAACTTATATTGCTGCATGGTGTGTCTAGCTCAGGTAGTAGTCTTTTATCTCTTACACTCACAGCAAAAGTTCCATTCTTATCCTTTCCTCTTTTAGATCAAAAATATAAAAACTTGCATTATTACAAAGAAAACGTAAGTGTAGTATAGTATAAGAAAGCATAAGTACAATTAATTAGCAAAAAAGAAAGCATCTTAATTAGCAACATGACAAACCAACCAAAACCAAAAGGTTGAATATTTTAAAAGAAATGATACTAATAGAAAATTAATGTAGAAACAAATCCCAAGTCATATAAAATATGGTTAGTATTTAGTAAAGAAAATATCAGAAAAGAAAGCTGAGATCCCATCAACAATGGAAGAAGCAGCAAAGAGGTATAGCCTACTGCTTCCCTGTAGTTTTTACGCTTCATATATATCAGACCCTTGGCCACAATAACACCCATTAATTTTTTCATACCTTTTAATATCATTATTATTTTTGTCAGGTATGCAGTTGTTACAGGTTCAAATCAGGGGATTGGATAGGAAGTTGGCCTCAAATGGGGTAATGACTGTTTTAACTGCTTTGGATGAGAAGATGGGGATTGAAGCTGTTGAAAAATTGAAAGAGTGTGGCCTCACTGACCTTGTGGTTTTTCATCAGCTTGATGTAACAGACCCTGCAAGCATTGCTTCCCTTGCAGATTTTATCAAAATCCAATTTGGGAGACTAGATATCTTGGTAAGATTAGCAATATGAACTTCTCTATATGTCTTTGTTCATCCCCATGTTGAAAATTTGTTCTATAATATATATGCACGTAACTGATACTGACATCTCGGTAAGTTAGTAGTACTAATTAATGCTAAAACTAGCATTCGAGCAGTATATTATAATGTAATAATCTCTATTTATCTACTATATTACTTGAAAATTTATAACTGAATGTAGTGTTAATTCAACTAAGAGAATGTTAAAATTTTCTTGAGTGCATTTACGATTTTAGTTGACAGAGATGTACGAAAGATGAAAATTGTTGGAATTTCCACAGGTCAACAATGCAGGGGTTAGTGGAAACATTTTAAACCCGAAGCTTTCAGAGCTGCTGTAGCTGCAGGGTTAGTGGAAACATTTTAAACCCGAAGCTTTCAGAGCTGCTGTAGCTGCAGGGTTAGTGGAAACATTTTAAACCCGAAGCTTTCAGAGCTGCTGTAGCTGCAGGCACTATTAAGGTAAGTTGATCAGTAAGTAAAAGCTAGTTAGGGACGCAACATGTTGAAAGCATAAGTTGATTAGAGGTCATGATTGTATTTATTGTTTCTTATGGTTTTGTAATTGTTGTTGAATGTTATTAATCTTTTATATGTAGAAAATCAGAATTGAATGTTTTGACTCCTCTCATGTAAGATGGTGGAAATAGTAATATCCAAAGAACTAGTCTAGTTAAATTCTATTATTTTCTTTCTAAATAAAGACAATATCTGTGTAAAATCATTGGAGCATTCATTAAATGATTGTAAGAATTCCTTTCATATGATATGTACTTCAGAATGTAGTTCCTTGATAAAATTATCGGAACTCCTTCTAGCTGGTTAGTGTTACAGAGTTCTTAGAGTCCTGATAAAATTTTGCTGTATTAGGAGTCAAATGTTAAATTACTTGAACTTTAAGTAAAGCTATTGTCTGGTACGACATGGACAACAATTTTCTTAATGGTATCAAGAGGCTTATTGGATGGTTCTCAAGAATGCAACCAATATAATATATGAAGTTTCTTCTCTTTGGTGCATTCAGGAAGATGACGAAGTCAACTGGAGTGCATTAATGACTCAAACCTATGAGTTAGCTGAAGAATGCGTGAACACGAATTACTATGGTGCCAAGAAAATGACCAAAGCACTCCTTCTCCTCCTCCAGCAATCTGATTCACCAATAATTGTCATTGTTATTTCAGGCATGGGGAGGCTCAAGGTATGAAGAGTTTTCATATTTTTGGTTGCACACCAGATTTCACCACTTAAGCCCTTTGTTTCATTGTTCTGTTGGAGGCCTATTTTCAAATTTTGTCTTATTTTCCATAATTAGTAAACTGAATTCTCATCTTATGCATATATGTTGTTTCAGTTTATACCAAATGAATGGGCCAGAGGAGTGTTGGGTGATGCTGAGAATCTTACAGAAGACAGAATAGATGAGGTTTTGAGTGTGTTTCTAAGAAGATATGCTAGAAACCAAAGGCTGGCCTCTTGCTTTCTCTGCATATATGCTCTCAAAAGCATCCTTGAACGCATACACTAGAGTTTTGGCCAACAAGTACCCAAATTTATGTGTCAATTGTATCTGTCCTGGATTTGTCAAAACAGATATGACCTTCAATGCTGGTATCTTGACCATCGATGAAGCTGCTGAAATTGTTGTCAGATTAACAGTGTTTCCAAAAGGCAATCCTTCTGGCTACTTCTTCTTTTCAGAAGAAGTCTCACCATATTGAGTATAACTTGTATTACAGACCCTTTTTCCATTTTATGAAACAATGAAAACCCAAGCTAGCTGCTGCTTTATATATTGTATTGATGAGTTAATCCATATATTGTATTCACATTATCGAACTCGTAACCTTTGTTAATGACCGTTTAACTTGTATTAAAAATTATTTTTTAACTGGAAGTAACTCTTATCTTCTCAACAAAACTTTAGATTTTGGAAAAAAATAAAAAAAATAAAAAATTTAAGGGGTCTACGTCTACCAACACAACTAAGAACTCAAAAGAAAATGAGTCTGGTTCATTTGCGAAACTTGAATGGATCAAATTTGAGGTTAGCTTATCATATTGTTTTCAAAGTTAATTTTTGTTGTTTAAAATGATTGAGCCTACTTCTAATTTGACTATTTGAGGTCAACAAATGATTCACATATGATAGAACAATCGACCATTGTTTTCCAACAATCCAATTAATCTGACCATTAATATTTTCTTTATATTTATATAAATGCCGAGGAGCACCGGCTTGCATGTCTTATTGTTACCAGTGGATGCTATGTATATGAAACGGATGCTTCAAAGGAATCATTGGGATATATGACCTCATTGGCCATTGCATAATACTTTGAAGTAGAAAATTGCCAATATGGCAGGAGAGCTAGTGCGCTTGATTTGTTAATTTAAACTAAGAAAGAACCTACAAACAAAATAAGAATGACGCAATCTGCCAATATGTTATTTTCTGGGGTGCTTAATAGTTAAATTAAAGCGCCTTAGGAAATGACATATTTGTTTCAAGTACAAATATAGCTTAATATTTGTCTGAAGATTCTAATATTTGTAATTTTCAGACAAAAAATTAGAAGAAAATTTGTAATTTTCAGACAAAAAATACGATTATCTTCTTGTATTTTTTGTATTGATATTGTGCTTGCATTCAAAATGATGGCATAATGAGATTTAGAGTTATAGTGTTTTGGGTGTGGGGGTAACACAAGTAAAATTTATGAGAGTGACAATATGGCAGTACTATAGTATTATTGTTCTCTCTAGTAAAAATTTAAACAAGAAAGCATCTTAACAAAACAAGACAAAGCATACAAAACAAAAAAATTTGAATATTTTATAAGAAATGATACGAATAGAAAATTGACAGTAGAAACAAAGCCCATGTTATATTTTTAGTAATACAAATGCAAAGAAATCAAGAATCCCATCAACAATGGCAGAAGCAGCAAAAGGGTACTGCCTACTGCTTCCCTGTAGTTTTTAAGCTTCATATATATCATACCCCTTGCTCACAATAAGACACATATCTTTATTGATTTATAGTGTGATTATCCTTTTTTGTCAGGTATGCAGTTGTTACAGGTTCAAATAAGGGGATTGGATTTGGAATAGTTAGGCAGTTGGCTTCAAATGGGGTCATGGCTGTGTTAACTGCTATAGATGAGAATATGGGTATTGAAGCTGTTGAAAAATTGAAAGAGTGTGGCCTCTCTGACCCTTTACTTTTTCATCAACTTGATCTAACAGACCATGCTAGCATTGCTTCCCTTGCAGATTTTGTCAAAACCCAATTAGGGAAACTAGATATCTTGGTATGACTGGCATATGAACTTCTCTATGTTTTTGTTCATCCTCATGTTGAAATTTTGTTGTATAATATATATGCATGTAACATATTCTGACATCTTGGTAGTACTAATTAATGCTCAAACTAGCATTCAAGCAGTATATTATTATGTAATAATCTATATTTATCCAATATATTACTTGTAAATTAGTAAATTGAATGTGGTGAGGATGCTATAATTTTCTTTAGTGCATTTACGATATTAGTTGAAATACATGTATGAAAGATGAAATCTTTGGAATTTCCACAGGTAAACAATGGAGGGGTTAGTGGAACCATTATAGACCCTGAAGCTTTCAGAGTTGCTGCAGCTTCTGGCACAGTTAAGGTAAGTTTATCAGTAAATAAAAGCCAGTTAAAATGTAACATTTGGAAAGCACAAGTTGATCAGAGGCCATGGTTGAATTTTGTGTTTTTTATGGTTTGTAATTGTTGTTGGACGTAAATAATCTTATATTTAGAAAATGAGAATAGTGTTATTCAATGCACTAGTCCAGTTAAATTCTATGCGTTCTTTTCTTTTTAAATGAAGTGTGCACATTTATTCTAGCAACCATTAAATGATTCTATGAACTCGATCTTTTGTATAATATGTACTTAAGAATATAGTTACTTGAAGCATATGAAGTCAGAATAAGGCCTAGCTGCTTGAGTAGCTGGTTAGTGTTACTGAGTTCTTAGAGTCCTGATACGATTTTGGCATTTCGCTGTATTAGCAATAAAATAATACATTACTTGAACTATAAGTAAAGCTATTGTCTGGTACTAGATGCACAACAATTTTCTCATTTGGAGTTTGCATCAGGAGGCTTATCAGAAGGTTATCAATAATTATGACCAAGAGGATGAGAATATGTAAAGTTTCTTTTTCTTGATGCAGGAAGATGTAGAAGTCAATTGGAGTGAATTAATGACTCAAAATTACGAGTTAGCTGAAGAATGCGTAAAAATAAACTACTATGGTGCCAAGAAAATGACCAAAGCACTCCTTCTCCTCCTCCAGCTATCTGATTCACCAAGAGTTGTCAATGTTACTTCTGGCATGGGGAGGTTAAAGGTATGAAGATTTTCCATACTTTGGAATGCACACCAGATTTCACTATCTGATGTATTTTCAAATCAAATTTTCCTTGTTTTCCATTATGTGTAAACTGATTTTCCATACTCTGGCATGTTTCAGCTTATACCAAATGAATGGGCCAAAGGGGTGTTAAGTGATGCTGAGAAACTTACAGAAGACAGAATAGAGGAGGTTTTGAGGGAGTTCCTAAAAGATTTTAAAGAAGATGTGCTAGAAACCAAAGGCTGGCCTCTTTCCCTCTCTGCCTATACACTCTCAAAAGCAGCCTTGAACGCATACACTAGAATTTTGGCCAACAAGTACCCTAATTTCTGTGTCAATTGTGTCTGTCCTGGATTTACCAAAACAGATATGACCTTCAATGCTGGCACCTTCACCATTGATGAAGCCGCTGAAACTGTTGTAAGGTTAGCAGTGCTTCCAAAAGGCAATCCCTCTGGCCTCTTCTTCTTTTCAGAAGAAGTCTCACCCTATTAAGTATAAAAGTTGTATTGCAGACCCTTTTTAAAAGCTTATGACTAGCTTTTGCTCTACTAAGGATCCAGATTAGTAAAGAGTAAGAAGTAGAAATGGATTCAGCTGTTGTTGTTACATTGGCTAACCAGAATTTGGATCCCAATCACACCATCTATTATTTCATTTTCCTCCTAATTAGAATCTTAGCAGTTTGATTCTTTTGATTACATCATTAGGGATTGAACCTTTCTAAATGATTCTTTAATTTGTATTAATATTTTTTTAATGGGAAGTAACTCTTTATCTTCTAAAATAAAACTGTAGATTTTGGGGAAAACAAAGAAAAAAGGGTCTAGTTCTCTATGGAACTTGAATGGATCAAATTTGAGGTTACCACATCATATCATTTGCAAAATTAAATTTTATTGTTTAAAGTGAGCCTACTTCTAATTTGACTTTATGAGTACAACAACTACTTGACGTATGATTTTAGCAACCGACCATGTGTTCCAACAACCCAACTAATCTGATAAAAAGATATTTTAGTTACTACTGGATGCTATTTATATGAAAGTATGAAACGGATGCTTCAAAAAAATCATTGGGATATATGGCCTCATTGGCCATTGCATAATACTTTGAATTAGAAAATATGCCCATATGGCAGCAGAGTCCTACCAAAAAAACAACACAAAGCAACAAAACACCAAAAGTTGAATATTTTAAAAGTGATAATATGAATATAAAATGTATGGAGAAACAGACCCCATGTTGTATTGTATTACAAAAGTCGGCAGTTTAAGCTGAAAGCCCATCAACAATGGCAGAAGCAGCAAAGAGGTAATAACTCCTGCTTCCCTGATGTTTTTAAGGTTCATATACATCACACCTTTTGCCCAGTAACACCCACATCTTCATTAATCTTTAATGCAATTTTTCTTTTTGATAGGTATGCAGTTGTTACAGGTTCAAACAAAGGGCTTGGATTTGGAATAGTTAGGCAGTTGGCAACAAATGGGGTCATGGCTGTATTAACTGCTAGAGATGAGAAGAAGGGTATTGAAGCTGTTGAAAAATTAAAAGAATGTGGCCTCTCTGACCTTGTGGTCTTTCAACAGCTTGATGTAACAGACCCTGCTACCATAGCTTCCCTGGCAGATTTTGCCACAACCCAATTTGGGAAACTAGATATCTTGGTATTATAAGAAGGCATATATAATTATCAACTCCTCTATCTCTTTGTTTATGCTCATGTTGAAATATTCCTCATAAAATTTGTTTCTTGATTGCATTCACTATTTTAGTTCACAATTGACATGGATTTAACAAATATGAAAAGTGTCAGAACTTTCGCAGGTAAACAATGCAGCGGTTAATGGAAGCATTGTGGACCATGAAGCTTTTGAAGCTGCTGCAGCTGCAGGTCTTGGTAAGGTGAGTTGATCAGCAAGTAAATGCAAGTTAGGGATGTGCAACTACAAAACATAAGTTGATCAGAGGTGAAGGTTAAATTATATGTTTATTTTATATTTTCTACTTCTCCTTGATGCAGAAAGATGAAGAATTTACCTGGAGTAAAATAATGACTCAAACATACGAGTTAGGTGAAGAATGTGTAAAACAAACTACTATGGTGCTAAGAATATGACCAAAGCACTTCTTCCCCTCCTCCAGCTATCAGATTCACCAAAAGTTGTCAACGTTACTTCTGGCAGGGGGAGGTTAAAGGTATGAAGAGCTTTCATCTTTTGGGATCCTCATCAGATTTCACCACCTAATCCCTTTGTTGATTAATTTTTCTTTATTTTACATTATGAGCAAACTGAAATTCTCATGTCATGCATGTTGTTTCAGCTTATACCAAATGAATGGGGCAAAGGGGTGTTAGGTGATGCTGAGAGACTTACAGAAGAGAGAATAGATGAGGTTTTGTGTGAGTTTCTAAAAGACTTCAAAGAAGATATGCTAGAAATCAAAGGCCGGCCTCCTTCCCTCTCTGCTTATACACTCTCAAAAGCATCCTTGAATTCATACACTAGAATTGTGGCCAACAAGGACCAAAATTTCTGCGTCAATTGCGTCTGTCCTGGATTTGTCAAAACAGATGCGACCTTCAATGCTGGCATCTTCACCATTGATGAAGCTGCTAAAATTCTTTTGAGGTTAGCAGTGTTTCCAAATGGCAATCCTTCTGGCCTCTTCTTCTTTTCACAGAAAGTCTCACCCTTTTGAGTATAACAGACCCCTTTTTAATTTTTATGAAATAATGAAAGCCCAAGCCTGCTGCTGCTTTATATAATGTATTGATGAGTTAATGCATATATTGTATGCACATCATTGGCTGCAGGAGGAATGATTGATTTATATCAGTTCCTTTATTTTAATTGTTTTGGTGCCTGGGATAGATTAGTACGTTCTTGATTATGACTAGCTTTTATTACATTAAAGATTCAGATTAGTACCAAAATTGCCTTAATAAAGTGCTTCATTGTTCACCGGAATCATTGACATATATGACCTCTCTGGCCATTGCATACAACTATGAAGTGGCAAATATGGAAGTATAGCACTCTTGCTTTGTAATTTAAGTTAAAAGGAAAAACCTACAAACAAACAAACAAGACAAAGAAACAGAGCCAGCTTTTGAGGATAACAGACCCTTTTTCAATTTATATGAAATAATAAAAGCCAAAGCCAGCTGCTGCTTTGTATAATGTATTGATGAGTTAATCCATATATTGTATGCACATCATTGGCTGCAGGAGGAATGAAAACAAAAAGTTGATTATTTTAGAAGAAATGATAAGAAAGTATCACAGAAACAAAGTCATCAATGGCCATAGAAACAGAGTCCATGTTGGATCTGCACATAGGCAAACCGTGTTTGTTAGAAATGCATCTGAAATTTAGATATAAGAGAACTATAGGACGTGAACTGTTTAATTGTTTAAGCGCTTCATTGCATTAAGGAGCAACCAAATTGCCACGTTCTATTATAGAAAATAATTGAACCATTTATCTCCCAAGAGGCTTGATCTTGCCAATGGCTTGAGCTCTTATCACATGGCCTTCTTGGGTTGCATTATCTTATTGTTAGCCAAACAAAAAAAATTGTATGAAACAGATGGTTCACAGTAATGACTTCATTGAATATAAAAAAATAAAAGTGATATCAGTAGAGTACTCTGGCTTTGTCAAGTCAAGAGTAAGAGGATCTACAAACAAAACAAGACAAAGCAACCAAAGACAAACGTTGAATATTTTAAAAAACGAGATTTGAAGTTTTGTTAATTTATTCTAGCTTGTAATTTGTGTTATAAAATGACCAAAGCCCATGTTATGTATAGTAATAAAAAAATCAGAAAAGAAAGCAGAAATCCCATCAACAATGGCAGAAGCAGCAAAGAGGTAGTACCTACTGCTTCTCTGATGTTTTTAAGCTTCATAGATATCAGATCCCTTGCTCACAATAACACCCATATCTTTATTAGTTTATACTATATCAATGTGATTATTCTTTTTTTCAGATATGCAGTTGTGACAGGTTCAAATAAGGGAATTGGATTTGGAACAGTTAGGCAGTTGGCTTCAAAAGGGGTCATGGTTGTGCTAACTGCTATAGATGAGAAGATGGGTATTGAAGCTGTTGAAAAACTGAAACAGTGTGGCCTCTCTGACCTCGTGGTTTTTCATCAGCTTGATGTAACCGATCCTGCTAGCATTGATTCCCTAGCAGATTTTGTCAAAACCCAATTTGGGAAACTAGATATCTTGGTATGTTACAAGAAATCATATATAACCAACTTCTCTATCTCTTTGTCCATCTTCATGTTAGAAAATATATCATATAGATATATGCTTTTAACCTATACTGACATCTTGGTAGAACTAATTAATGCTAACATTAGCTCTGGAGCAGCATATTATACTATAATAATCTCTACTTATTCACTGTTTAACTTGTAAAATTTAACTGAATCTAGTGTTAATTCAACTAAAAGGACAGAGAATCTCAAAGTAATGGGAGAAATGTTAAAATGTTCTAGGGTTGTATTTATGATTCTAGTTGACATAGATATAACAAAAATGAAAATTGTTGGAATTTCAACAGGTAAACAATGCAGGAGTTTGTGGAACCATTATAGACCCTGAAGCTTTCAAAGCTGCTGCAGAAAGTATGGGTACGGTAAGTAAGTAACTTGATCGGCAAGTAAATAATAACTCGATATTTTAAAGATCTCATAAAACAATTGATAAATCAAATTCAATGTTATAGAATCACAACCAAAAGAATAAAGTTTCCTTTCCCTGATGCAGGAAGGTGTAGAAGTCAACTGGAGTGAATTAATGACTCAAACATATGAGTTAGCTGAAGAATGTGTGAAAACAAACTACTATGGTGCCAAGAAAATGACAGAGGCACTCCTTCCTCTCCTCCATCTATCTGATTCGCCAAGAGTTGTTAGTGTTACTTCTAGCATGGGGACGTTAAAGGTATTAAGAGTTTCTTAATTTTTGCATCCTTATCAGATTTCACTACTCGAGCCCTTTGTTTCTTTGTTCCATTTGAGGCCTTTTGTAGTTATGGGTTAACAAAAGGTCCAATGTTAATTTAGGATGAACATATCTTCTTCTTTTTTGCCGGAATTCTGTTTTCAGATCAAGTTCGTTAATTTTTTTTCTTATTTTCCATAATGAGCAAACTGAAATTCTCGTGTGATGCATGTTGTTGCAGCATATACCAAATGAATGAGCAAAAGGGGTGTTGATGCTGAGAAACTTACAGAAGACAGAGTAGATGAGGTTTTGAGTGAATTTCTAACAGACTTTAAAGAAGATGTGCTAGAAGCCAAAGGCTGGCCTCCTTCCCTGTCTGCCTATATACTCTCAAAAGCATCCTTGAACGCATACACTAGAATTGTGTCCAACAAGTACCCAAATTTCTGTGTCAATTGCGTGTGTCCTGGATATGTCAAACAGATTTGAACTTCTATGCTGGCATCTTAACCATTGATGAAGGTGCTCAAAGTTTTGTGAGGTTGGCAATGCTTCCAAATGGCAGTCCTTCTGGCTTCTACTTCTACATACAAGAAGTCTCACCTTTTTTATCAGTATAACTAATAGACACTTTTTCAATCTCATGAAATAATGATCCTTGTAAGAAAACTATCTGCCGACGATGCTGGGAAGTCTCACCCTTCTGATCAGTAAAACAGATCCTTCTCAATTTCATGAAATAATGATCCTTGAAGCATTTCAAGGGCTATGTATCCTATTTGTACTCCAACTACAAAAATATAACATGTTTTTAGAATTTCCAAAAGCAATATGAGACTTCCAATTTCCAAGTTATAAATTATAATGTATGCAAAGTAGCATATTTTCTGTTCAGTGTTAAATACACTTATCAACATCTCACAAAAATAAAAAATAAAAAATAAAACAATGGACAAACCCACACATTTGGAAAGTTCTGGAAAGGTAAACAAAGAAGAGAATTTTCCCGGAAAATTTGCGCAATTGACAAGAAACCCACATACACTTCTCCATAATGAAGCTGCTCTTCTGGTTGTTCATCATTTTTCTCTGCACCATTCTCTTCCTTCTCAAAACCCATCTGGAATGTTCTACTTCCAGCGCTCTCTGAGTCTTTGGGTTCGTTCATGAGAGGAACCAAAGCGGAGGGAGAAGAAGGCAGAGAAAAACGGTGAGTTTTGGCTTTTAAAAAATATAAGCTGATGGAGTGATCGTTGGATTAAAGTGAAGGGTGAGCATCTCTCAAAATGCAGAGAAATGCAGATACCGTAATGGCAGAGAAGCAATATCTGAGTCGATCTACTGTTTTTTTAATTTTTTTTTTTCTGTCAAAATCCGAGTCGGTCTGAGCACAAGTAAAATCTAATTATTAATGATAGTTGGTGTCGACTGTTTATGATGCTTCTGTGGAGAACGAGTAAAATCTGATTATAAATGATAGTTGGTGTTTACTGTTTGTGAAATTGTGATGCTTCAGTGGAAAGCCAGGAATAAGCTGAAAACTCATCAACAATGGCAGAAGCAACAAAGAGGTAATGCCTACTATCTAGTTCTTGTGTATGATTTGGACTTTCCATTAGACCCTCTTGGCCACTTGAATGACACCCATTACTTGTGGTTTTTCATGGGGTTTTTTCTTTTTTGTCAGGTACGCAGTTGTTACAGGGGCTAATAAAGGGGTTGGCTTTGGAACAGTTAGGCAGTTGGCTTCAAATGGGGTTATGGTTGTTTTGACTGCTAGAGATGAGAAGAGGGGTCTTGAAGCTGTTGAAAAATTAAAAGATTGTGGCCTCTCTGACCTTGTTGTTTTTCATCAGCTTGATATAATAGACCCTGCTAGCATTGCTTCCCTGGCAGGTTTTGTCAAAACCCAATTTGGGAAACTTGATATCTTGGTATGATATGAAATCTTGAGTTCACTTTCATTGATTAGATCAATAGAGCCAATATTAGAAATGTGATCATCTCTGTTTTTGATGATACTTGCAAAATTTAGCTGAATAGTTAGGCTAACTAAAAGGACTGAAATTTATAAGAGTGAACATGCTTGAATTTATCTTTTGAGTTCATATATACAAAACAAAGACGAGAATGTTGGAACTTCTGTACTCTGTAGGTAAACAATGCAGGAGTTGTTGGATGCATACTAAACCCTGAAGCTTTTAGAGCTGCCTCCAGTGAGGTAAGAATCTATATACCATACATACTTTACAGCTAGCTAGGTAAGATTTTGGAATTGGATGCAGTATTACTTGAGGAAGAGTGAGTTACTTGAAGGTTACATACGGTTGGGACTTTATGTTGTTATATGGTCCTTGATCATTGTTAATATTTCTTAACAAAGTAAAGCGAAATAATAATAAGCGGTAAAATGGGGGTAGGCTTTATATTCAGTGTTGACCTTGTTTGGAGGTTGAAAGATTAAATGTCTGAAAAATGGATTTTGGGAATTCAGTTATATGCCCTCCCTTGTCTTACTGAAAAGAAAATCTGTGTTAAGATCATTCTAGCATCTGTTAAATGAGTTGCTTTTGGACACTTTCTTTTAATGATCTATGCTTCTATGCTTTGATATGAAGTTCCTCAAACCTATCAAGTCAAATAAGATACTGCTGCTTGTTGTTAATGTTTTGCAAAGAAAACCATGCTATATCTACATTACAATTATGGATCAGTGATATTATGCTGTCAGGGACAAATTTTATATGGTGTCTAAGCCAAATTTTATTAGAAGCAAAATAATTTTCTTGTTTGGGGTGAGGTTAGGGGCTTAGGTAATGCAATTTTCTAGGAACACAATCCTTCTACAATTTTCTTTCTTTTAAAGTTAGGAAAGTGATGATGAATACTTGCGAAGAGGATTAACTTTCATCACCTGGATGCAGAAGCCTGAAGATTTTGACTGGAGTGAAATATCAACACCAACACTCGAGTTAGCAGAAGAATGCCTGGAAACAAACTACCATGGTACCAAAGGAGTGACTGAAGCACTTCTGCCCCTACTCCAGCTATCTGATTCCCCAAGACTAGTTAATGTTTCTTCTTCTGTTGCCAAGTTAACAGTATGAACAACTTCAAATATATATCAAAAATATATTTCTTTTTTGGCATTCTCCTAAAAAACTCAAGTTTCTGCTAGTTGTCAATATGGTTGATGAAGTTGAACTAAATAGTTCAGTACATTTATTTTCCTTAAAAATATGTTGGAGAATTCTTTGGCATTAATTTTTTCTTTCTAATAATTTTTTTTTTATGTTAGGTGATGTGGCATACCCTCTAGCTGCAAGAGCATTTCCTAATCATTCATAGATGGGCCTCATTGAAAGTTTTTTGAAACAAGTACTAGTCCTGAATCATTTTTTTTGTTTAATAGGAAGTCTATTAGAACTATGAGCTATACAATACATGATCAATAAAAATTGAGAACAGTTAACATTTTTCTATAGGTACTAGGAGTGTGTTTGGCATCCGATCAAAAACTGTTTTGAAAGATCTTCTTCCTTTTTTTATAAATATCATAGATAAAAACAAAAAACTGTTTTCGTAAAGGATACCAACAAGGCCTAAACTTTTAAAATAATTCGGGACATTAGTGGTAAAAGGCTTAATTATGAGCAACTCGTCTATTTATTTATATGTATATGCAATGCTTCTGTTCTCAAATAGATTAAAACTCTCCTGTCTTGCATGTTGTTTCAGCGTTCTCCAGATGGATGGGCTAAAGGGGTACTAAGTGATGCTGAGAACCTTACAGAAGAGAGAATAGATGCAGTATTGGGTGAGTTTTCACAAGACTTTAAACAATGTTGCCTAGAAAGCTGGCCTCCTTTCTTTGCAGCCTATAAACTCTCAAAAGCAGCCGTAAGCGCATACACTAGAATTCTGGCCAAGAAGTATCCAAATTTCTGCATCAATTGTGTGTGCCCCGCTAAACAGTTTTGTCTATATCAGACGTTACGACCGTGGAATTGATAACTGCTTCCAGCTGAAAGTGTGGTCAGGTTGGCGCTGCTCCCAAATGGCGGTCCTACTGGCCTCTACTTTATTCGGAAAGAAGTGATGCCATTTTGAGTATAACTGCATAAGTGATTACTATATGTCATTAATAATGATCCTCAATAGTTTATGCACTCGTAAAACCTAAGAGTACACTATTCTGATAAACTTTATGTACCAAAATGTCACTTATATATGAAGTTGAGGGACTTCTGTTATACGGGTATTTGAGTGATCACATCCCTAGGGATTATATATGATTATTCTGCAATATGAATAAGTTTAGCTGATGTAAGGTTATGTAAATGCTGCAATTTGAGGTTTAGGTGATAAACTGCATCTCATGTAAGTGACTTGCATAGCAACTTATGATTATGTGGAACCAATGGGTATTTGAAATTTGTACATACAATGTGTATGACTAATCATATGGTGTGCTGTTCCTTTCTTTCTTTGTGCCACTGCCCAATAAATATTGCATTAATGGAGTAGGGAAAAAAGAAAAGGAAAAGCTTTATGGTGGAAATAGCCAAGGCCAGAGTGAACCAAAAACAGTTAAGGCATGCCAGTTGTTGAGAAGTTGCCTCTCCAATAGCCCCAAGAAAAAGTAACATTCAGTCATAATAAAAACAAAGAAAGAACTCAAAGAAGTTTCCTACCAAAATAAAAGCAAAATGTACTGAAAGTGAACGCTAAACTAAACTTCGGACTAGAATATGCTTCAACCACTTGTAGATGCTTCCTAACAAGTCTAATGGGAATGGCAACATCCAGTGGCTTCTCTTCAGAGGACAACCACTTGATTTTTGAAGGTACAACTAATTGGAACTGGGCCAAGCTCATGATGTCTGCATTCCTGGGCCTACCTTACACTTACAGGGCTTAAACTCTAACTCAACCCTCACCGTTAGATGTTAGCCCAACGGTTATGATTGAGGATCATATTACACCATGTTAACATGATGATTAATTTTATTGTAAACGCAAATTTATTAACGATTCACAATTATAATGAATACAGGGCTCACATGTTGACTATCACATTATGCTCAACAAGAAAGTATGATTCTTAACATATTCATTTCTTAGGCACTTTTCCACTTTTAGCACAGATCTCAACTCAGATCTAAAATCCTCACGTCAAACTCCCAAGTTTTACCCCTCCACAAAAATATAAAGGGAAACGTGATTCGTACGCCCACGTATAAGTTATATAATCCCAAGTTCCGCCACTGAAAAAGATCTGCTTAAAACTCTGTGCTGCTCAAGTTTTTCGTAGCTCTCATTCAACCTGCACTATCCCTCACACTAACTCAATTACAAGGTAAAGCCTTCTTCTTTTCTGTGTTTTCTTTTATTCATTCACTGATTTATTTACAATTATCCATTCACTAATGCTAAAAACTGTAAAATCTCATTCAGTCTGAATCTTTTACTCATTTGGTTCATATAAATTTGGCTTCTTCTTTCTGGTTTTTTCGGTTGTTAATTGTTTGGTGCTTTAGTTTACCATATTGGCCTCATTCAGTCAAATGCATTGTCAAAACACTGCAATATTAAGAAGATAAGTATTGGGCTGGGGATCTTAATGCTTTTTAACATCTGGGCAATATAATATTTAGTTTTATAATTCTTTTCCAGTCTGGAATTCCAGTCTCCAACCCAAGGCTCCATTTTGACAAGCTGCCATACACAGTTGTTGGGATCATTTATCAAAAGATTAAATTGTTAATTGAGCATTGTGATTTTGTGAATTTGGTGGCAGGAAAATTAGATTTTGAGTAAATGGCTGTTAGGAAGCCTGGTTTGATTGCCTTGTTTGATGTTGATGGGACTCTCACAGCTCCAAGAAAGGTATAAATCTCTGATTTTTATTTTCCTCTCAAATTGCAATTTATTTTTTAATTAGGATCTTATATTCCAGTTTATCATATGGGGTTATCAATCTGAAAGACTTGATTTTTAAGATATCTTAATCAGCTTATGCTTTACTTTGTTCTTTATCTCTGTTGAATATGTTTCACTTGAATCCTAGGTGGTTACTCCAGAAATGTTAGAATTCATGCGAGAACTTAGGAAGGTACATAGCTCGTTATCGTGAAAGTTTACATTTTGGTTTTTTTTGTCTTTTTTTTTTTTTTTGGCACTGGGGATGATAAAAGTCTTGTTGAAGTGCAGGTTGTTACGGTGGGCATTGTGGGAGGATCTGACCTTTCTAAGATAACAGAGCAGCTCGGCAAGACAGGTGTATTCTTTTTGCTTGTAGATAATGTAACAAGTAACTCCAGATGTCTTGAATACTTAGATGCATATGATCCATCAGTTCAAGCTTTAGTTGTTGAAGCTCAAGTTTGGATTTTTACTCATTATTTGTGTCGAATTCAGTTTGTTTATATTGGAGTCTGATGGTGAAGGAGTTTTGAGTGTTTTAGCTTTCCTACCAGGGGAAAAAAAAAATTTGGATTTAAGCAAAATTCATATATTTTTGTGTGTTAGGTGCAATTGAAATTTTTTGGTATCTATTATTGGCTTTAGATTGTCTTAATAACACAATATGCTGAAGGTTGATGCCCTGTTCCTTTTTCCTTTAACTCTTAGATATCGTTTTGACATTAGTCCTCAATAAATATTGTGGCCACATGCACAACTGTCTATTTTACTGTTTCCGAATTCCATTGGATTATGTCTATTTACTGCACCTTTATCTTTGCAGTTCTTGATGACTATGATTATGTATTTTCTGAGAATGGTCTTGTGGCTCACAAAGATGGGAAGCTTATTGGCACCCAGGTATTTTACAGCTCAGTATGACAATAGAAACAAGTTGTCACATTCATACAGTGTCCTGATTGAAAGTGATGTTTCGTGATATATATGAATCAATCATGTGAAAGTTTATATTCTTAAGCATCAAATGGCCAGAAGGATGCGTTGATGGAGTAAATTCATTATCCTTTGCTGGTCCAATTTATGGCTAAAAACAAGCAGAAATAAATTTCTAATCTTCTGATACCCATACTTTGAGCATTGGTGGAGTAAATTTCATGGTCATTGTCATTCTTTATTTTATTCCTCCATTACAGTTTGAAATTCTTGAGCACTTTACCTGAGTCTGACACTCAGAAAGGCCTTTGGCTGGGTTATAGGTGCTCACTAACCATTATTTGTTTCTGATGGGATCCATGACAGTGTTTTGAATTCTTTCTCCTTCTTCCCTGCTTATGTTTATATGTTTCTTAATTTGATAAATATTCCAAGTTGATGGGTTTTACATTTTTCACTCTGTAGAGCTTGAAGACATTTCTTGGAGACGAGAAGCTCAAGGTAAAACCCACCCTCTGTTGTATGATATGACACTCTAAAATTCCTTAATCAAATTGTTCTTGAGATAAATTTGTGGTGTATTTGCATAAATTTTACAGGAATTGATCAATTTTACACTTCATTATATTGCTGACTTGGACATACCAATAAAGAGGTCAGTGGAGTGGAAGCCTGGTTAATTCTTAAGTTATTTATAGTAAAACTTATACTTTTATTGTCAATTATAACTGTAGGGGTACATTTATTGAGTTCCGAAGTGGGATGCTTAACGTATCACCAATTGGCCGGAACTGTAGCCAGGAAGAAAGGGATGAATATGAAAAATATGATAAGGTTAGATACTTAAAACCCAAAGAAAAAAATTGTGAGTTTCCTTAAATTTTAAATGATAAAGATTTTCGTTTCATTAGTATATAACTTGAAAGATGAGATGCAGGTTCACAACATACGCCCAAAAATGGTTTCAGTCCTTCGTGAGAAGTTTGCTCACCTTAACCTGACATTTTCCATAGGTGGACAGATAAGCTTTGATGTAAGTGATATAGTTGATATTCATTTATGCATTGATGATTCTTGGAACAGTCCACTATATATTTACTTTTGATTGTCAATTCATGGTATAGTCTAGTAAAAGGTGGTTGTGATTTCTTTTGAAATTCAATATGTATGGTTTACAATGCTTGTCACAGGTTTTCCCTCAAGGTTGGGACAAGACATACTGCTTGAGATACCTAGATGATTTTCAAGAAATCCATTTCTTTGGTGACAAAACTTACAAGGTTAGTCCATAATCTCATGGCTTTAACTCTCTTCCACTTAGTTATGATTCGTTTGTTACCATTTTTGAAAGTGCCTTTTTCTATTAATTCATAAGTTGTTGGTTCATGTTTTATGTTTTACATTTCAACCTTCCTTTGTATGGGCCGCACTAAGACTTGTGAGTTTCATTTTCTGCAGGGAGGAAATGACCATGAAATTTTTGAATCTGAACGAACTGTGGGTCATACAGGTAAGCTCTAAATCTCAGGGTCCAGTTACTTTTGTTCGTGTCGTCATTGATTAGCACTTACATTCACATTTCCAACATTTATGGAGTCACTACAAGCTTGGAGATATTAAGGATACATCTGTATGCTCTACCTTTTGCAGTTACCAGCCCTGAAGAAACAGTCAAGCAGTGTAAAGATCGCTTCCTAAGCTGATACCCTGACATCGAGCCAACGTTTTGGTTTTCAATTATATGCCACTTTTAGAGCAAGAGGAAAAAGTTATATGTAATTTGTAATTCTATATTTGAGAATAAATGGTAAGATATCTGAAATGTGTAATGTTATAGACGCAAATATGCTGGCTGATAAATTGCTTATTGTTTTTGCATTGTATTTTTGTACCACTGTTGCCTATATATTTAAATCTTTCTTTGGAGGCATTCTTCACTCTTTTTTCTCTTTTCACATTGCTTCTTTATTGCTTTGCTGGTATTCCCTATTTAGATTTGTTCTCACCGACATACATACAGAGATAGACCAATAATGATGTGATGCAGTTGGATAATTGGTGTAGCAAAAAGGTATTAAACCAATCAACACCCTTAGGAAAAGGTTATAATTCAAGTCATTCTCAAACCTTACTACATTCGAATTTATAAATTGCACGATACCTATTTGAGAGACCTTCTACATTTTTCATATCAACACGCACCTTACATTTCTTACATGTGCAATCTCATCTTACGCGTAGGAAGACATATAAACAAATAGATAAATAAAGACAAACACAAACATATGTGTAACTTCACTCTATGGTACATCTTGTACCTTGCAAACTAACAATGAAGTGAGAAATGAGAATTAAAGATTTTGAACTCAATGCCAACAAGATTCTAATACCATATCAGACAAATTTTGAGCCCCAAGTCTTAATTTGTTAGAGAATGTACCAACAATATGTATTAAATTTACACCAATAACACTTTTATTATGTCAATGCTATTTACACTCCAAATTTAATCAATTTACAACTAAGATCATAGCTCAAGAGAAATATATATACAATTTTACTTAAAACATTAAAAAATTTCTCTTTGGTGATTAGGAAATGTAAATTTGACATAGAAAGTTACTGAAAAATAAAAAAGTGCCAAAAAATAAACCATAAAAACGAGAAGCATGGAAAGCACGCAACAGCTGAACAATGAACAGTAACACTGCCTAACTAACGAAGAAGTGAATCAGACACTGAAACGCTGCGTCTAGGTCCGTCAGTCACTCAGTCCACGTCCATGGCTGCCGCTAACCAAACACAACAAGAAGATGAAAACGATAGATTCTTCGTGGCGGTTCATGTCGGTGCGGGATACCATGCGCCTTCCAACGAGAAGGCCCTCCGGTCCGCCATGAAACGCGCTTGCCTCGCCGCCTTTTCAGTTCTTCGCAAGGTCTCTCCATCACACTTCGCGCATTTATTTTATATTTTTTCAGCTCATGTTTGGCTTCCTAGAAAATCTGACGGGAATAGAGAAGTAAAAGTAAATACTTGAAAGCATTGATCAATGGACTTTTTAGAATTTTATTTGGATGAAAAGTCTGGTTTGGTAATGCGCTTATACAGCAAACTTTTCTATATTTCTCTTTTTTGTTCTTTTGCTTCATTTCAGGGTTCTGGTAGATGCATAGATGCTGTTGCGGCAGCCATTCAAGTCTTGGAGGTATAAGTTCTCTTTGTAGATATCTATATTTGTAATGATGCTGTTGTTAATATCTTCATGGGAGGTACAAATTCATATTTGGTGCTGCGTAATCGAAATGTTAGCTACGAGAACATGCATGTTTGTAAGTAGTATATGTGGGATTTAATAATTATGCCTTTCTTCTTATGTTAGAGTTACCATTGTTGTGTATGTAGAAAGAATTATCCATGGCAGTTTGTGGGGATTGTATGGTTTTTATTGATTTAACTTTGGTTCTATCACTGCTATGGAAGTGTACTTTTGGAGTTGTTAAGTTTTCCAGAGAACTTCAGACAATTAAGTCCAAGTATCTGGAATAGAGTGCTTCATTAAAGCACCACCAATGCTTGTAACAAACTTTAAGAGGAAGGTCAAGTTTCAGAATAGACATTTTGCATCTTAATTTTCTATATTAATATGGAATTGTGAAGAGGTTGTTGATGGAAGCCTCTTCCCTTCCTGTGAGAGCACATTTGTTGCCTATCATATCATGAATTGTTTATTGACTCTGTTTTGAATCAAATTACTTCCCTACTAGGATGACCCTTGCACGAATGCGGGCCGAGGATCCAATTTGACTGAAGACGGTCGTGTAGAATGTGATGCCAGTATTATGGACGGAAGCTCTGGAGCATTTGGGGCTGTTGGAGCACTGCCAGGTTTTCTCGTGGCTGAAGATCACAAATTTTTATTTGCATTTTCAATGATGTTGTGTCTCTGGAAACTGCTTGTTTTATTTGATTCTGCTAACATATTGAAATTTCCATAGTCATTTATAGTATAAATTTTCCCTTATGTTAATGAATATCCCTTGCATATGTTGTAGACCAGGTGTCAAAAACCCCATCCAGGTTGCTGCTTTACTGGCCAAGGAGCAACTGATGGGATCCTCTCTGTTGGGACGAATACCTCCCATGTACTAATTCGTCTTTCTTAATCAGACTGTTATAGCTGTCTTATTCTTATCATTGTCTTCAACTCAGTAGTATTTTCGTCCTATTATTTTATCTCTTAAATATTTGTAAGTTGTAATAGATTCCTATTCCTCTTTCATTTTCCCTTATAATTTACTAATGGAGCAGATTTTTGTTGTGCAGCTTTCTGGCTGGTGAAGGTGCCCGCATATGGGCAAAGTCCAAGGGCATATCTTTGCCAGCAAGCACAGCAGCTGCTGATGAGGTCATTTGTTCTAGATTTTCTACCAAATTTTTTTAATCAATTACTCCAAATCAATAATCTTTTCTTTTTTGTTTGCTTATGTTAACTCTGTGTGTGTGTGTGAGAGAGAGAGAGAGAGAGAGAGAGAGAGAGAGAGAGAGAGAGAGAAATAGGGAGAGGGAGAGGGACATATCTTCTTGAATATGCTAATTTTACAATTTTAAGGCTTCTGATGTTTCGACCAAAATTTCTTTCCTGTTGGATCAATTGACCTACCGTATTTCAAAACAGTGGCTGGTGACAGAAAGGGCAAAAGCACAATGGAAAAAGTACAAAGCAATGGTAGATAACGAAAAAGCAAAGACAGAAATTTCTGCTGTCGGACTTTCTTGTAGTCCTCAAGAGGCTGCTGAAATATCAGGTATGTCATCACTTTTTGTTGTCAAACAGATCAATTCCTTCCCTTTCACAGCTGATGTTATGTTCAGTGCGACTTATGATCTACATGTCTATGTTTCCTGATTCTGAACTGGTTTTACAAACTGGGAATAATATGTTGATCTACCTCTACTTCATATCATGTATTTTTTTCTGACTGATGGTTGCATCTATGTTTTAGAGTTAGAAGCTCAATCATGTGAATCCTTGAAGACAAATGGGGCTGAAGAGGATTGCATCATGGACACTGTTGGAGTGATTTGCGTGGACAATGAAGGAAATATAGCATCCGGTGCCTCAAGTGGGGGTATTGCAGTGAAGGTGAGAAATGATTCTAATGTTTTGCACTCTTTTGTTTGTTGTATGTTTGTATTGAATACGAATCTAAGAGGCTGCTTGTATTAAAAAAAATTACAGGTTGGTGGCCGTGTGGGGTTAGCAGCAATGCATGGTTCAGGCTGTTGGGCATCCTCCAAAGGTCTTTTTGGGGCTCCATGTATAGTTGGCTGTTGTGTAAGTGGTGCTGGAGAGTATCTAATGAAAGGATTTGCAGCTCGCGAGTGCTGTGTCTCTTTTTCACTGTATGTTTGGCCTATATAACTTTAAAATGATTTTCCTTGACATTTAGTTTCAAAATTGAGACAGCCTCTCTCTCTCACTCACACACACACACACACACACACGCACACACACAGAAAACTTCAGTTCCTGCTTTAATGCATATTGCCAAATTGAATTGATCATGATTCTTCCAAGTTATAACTGTAGAACATCAGTTGGGCTTGCCTACCATGTCTATCAATTGCTTAGTTTACATACCATGTCTAATATTGTTCACATAAGCCCAGTATGTGAACCTGACACAGTCATATATTCATTGCTTAGTTCACAGGCAGGTCCTGCCTCTGCTTGCATGAAAGTTCTACGCTCTGTTGTTCAAGAGAGTAATCAAAATTCTACTGATAGATGTGCTGGGATTCTACTTGTGCAAGCTGATGCTCCCATAATGGTGAGTTCCAAGCTAGAACTAATGTGTGCTAGTTTGGCTAAAATAATTTTATGTTTATGTGTTGCTTTAGGTTTCAGGATGTTCTCCAAAGTTAAAAGCTATAGAGATTGCAGCCGCCTACTCTTCCTCATCCTTTGGTATAGGGTTTTTTGGAAGCTCTATGGAGCGACCTAAGGTATCATTCTGTTTGGTCTTTTATTACTATTTTCTTCCCCTGCTTGATTTTTAGTACTTAAAAGCTCTCATTTTGTGAGTATTCTTGTATTGTTGTTTTTTGCATCAATCTGAAATTGCCGAGTAACTTTTTTCCATCTTTCAGGTTTCAATTCTTAGGAGTACAAAATTGCAAAGCAAAACTGGAGTAGACCATTTTGAGGCACGAATTGATCTTTCCGGTGAAAAGCTTACGTGATTGTAATCCTGTCTCTAACATTATGGATTCTGGCCACATGTTTGGACGTAAAAGATATCTCTCTCTCAATTGGTTACTTCTTGTATTCCAAAATTTAGACAGTCCTGATCCTGGATTTAGCTGGCTATTGTCCTACTACTATTTCCTTGTCAAACCAAATCATCAAGTGTTTGAGCTTCTGATCAGTTAACGATGTGTGTGTGTGAGGGGTATGCTCTTCTGTAAGTTGTATCCGCAGCAGTTCATACCATAAATGGGTTCCAACAAAAGCGAAGAAACAAACATTGATAAACTTATATTATTTAAGGAGGTACTTACAAAGTCTGAACCAAGAACATTGCACTTACCACATCAAGGCTCTAAGCCCCATTCCTGATTAATGAAAAGGGAAGGGGGGATGCATTATCTTACCCCTTTTTGTCCTAAACATGGAGCCTCTGCTTCATCTTTCTCCCACCATAAATACATTAGTACCGTCAAACTCTTTTGACGCAAAAAATAAAAAAGAAATATTTTAACTCTGCCTTAAAAAAATCTCTTGATTTCAAATAGGGACAACCAACAAAAACCAGAGCTGCCTCAAGATCAAGGTTCAGATCAGATGGCTTCTCGAATTGAATTTGAGTGGAGATCTTTGCCTATAGTAGTGTTCTGATTCTCAATGGAAGTTGTGTACCCTTTTTGCTGATATAAGAGTATTGGAGAGAAGCATTGCTATTGTCATTGGACCCACTCCACCAGGTACTGGAGTAATTGCTGAAGCAATCTGGCTGGCCTCCTCATAACAAACATCTCCAACCAGCCGGTAACCTCGAGGCCTCTTCTCATCCTGTCAAAAAGTACCCACACAACATGAGCTTAATAACCTATATCCTTTTTTTTTTTTTTTGGCCAAATAATAACCTATATCCTTGAATGAGAAGAAACATCAACATGGCATAACCAAATCATCAAATTTTCTTCTTTAACAACAATATTCCAAATACATCTGACAACCTATTCAATGGCTCTACATTTCCTGTTCAAAAATCTTTAAGGGGAGAAAATTCAGCCATAAACATGTGAGAGAGAGAGAGAGAGAGCTTAATAAATGCATTACATAAAAATTAAACTGAAAGGCAGCATCGACATGGCATGACCAAGTCATCAAATTTCATTCTTGTAAGAGCAATGATATAACAACCTAGTCAATGCTTCATTTTCTGCTCACAATTTTTAGAGAAAAATCAGCTAAGCATGATATAAAACTAAAATAGAGTCCAACAAAGCCCTTCTCACCTCAACTGGATTGATTCCGACATCAATAATTACTGCACCAGGTTTAATCCAGCTACCCCTCACCATATTTGGTTGCCCTACAGCCGAGATTATAATATCTGCTTGTTTTGTGAACTCCTCGGGATTCTTGGTTCGGGAATGGACTATACTGATTGTAGCATCTTCCCTCTACCAACATTTAAATACCAAGTTAGCTCAAGAAGACAAATAAATATCTCACTATTTAGGCAAATGAATCACCTGTAGCAACAAAGCAGCTGGCATCCCAACAATATTGCTCCGGCCAATTACAACTGCTCTCTTTCCTTTGATCGTGATGCCATATCTATGCAACAACTCTATGCACCCTTTTGGTGTACAAGGAACAAACAAGGGTTCCCTACCACGCATGGCAAGACGACCAATATTTAGCGGGTGAAATCCATCCACATCTTTCTCAATGCTAACAGCATTTAATACGTTTTGATCATCCATATGCTAGTAATGAAGACATGGAAAGAGATAGAGTGCTTAGTCATAAACCATGGCAGTACAAATGCAATAATAATTTTTGAGCATCCATATACATATTAATTGGTCATGAAAAGTGATAATGAACTCCACATGCATCTAGTATGAAAAATTACATAACATCATAATGATTCATATATCATGTTTTAAAAACAAAATCAGGATAAAAGGATGCAAGATCCATGGGCAACCGAGCATGCCCTTTATCTAATTCATAGGTACGTCCATAAAACATGTACATAATGAAATCCTCAAGAAACACTAAAAATGATTTAACCCTTGAAACCACTATGCAATACAACCTGGAATTGCATCATATGGAATACAAAATATGCATCAACAATAACAACAGTTCTCTATTCACAAAAAGAGAATATTGGCTAAAAGGGATGAATAAAGAACTTGAAAGCTTATGCAAAATTAATAGTTCACCTTTAAAACATTAGAGTAACCTTTTATTTATATACTCATTTTAGCAAGATTAAGGGAAAGCGAAGTTAAAATTTAGAGGCATACAGATGGCAGAGGTAACTGGACAAGGATGCCATGAACTGAAGGATCATCATTGAAGCCGGAGATGGAGTTGAGTACTTCTTGTTCCATGCAATCTTCCGGCAAGCATACTTCGAAAGACTTAATCCCCACAGACTCACAAGCCTTCTTCTTGTTGCGCACGTAAGTGGCAGAGTCTTTCCTGTCCCCAACAAGAATAACTGCTAAACCCGGAACTACGCCAATTGCGTCCTTCATTCTCGACACTTCAGTAGTTATCTCGTCTCTAATCTGCTTCGCAACTGCTTTTCCATCGATCACTTTGGCTGAAGTTTCAGTAGCCAATGAAGCTGTTAAAAAGATAGAAGAAAGAGTATGTCAAATTTCAATGGAATAAATTAAAGAAATTACTTAGTAAGTTGGATTGGCACATTCAATACACATCAAGGAATTGTAATGAAAAACCCCACATAAAAAATAGCCCAAAACTAATCAATCAGACACCACTACCATTTTTTATTTGTAAATGGAAACAAGCCAAGGGTTTATTCAAAACCATAAATTCTGAAAAGGGTTTAGTCATGCGCCTCTACATGTTCGAAGAAATGTAACAGGGAATAAAAAAAACATCTGCTTTGTTATCTTTGTATGAGAGGGATAAGAGCCGTACCGGTAGGAACTGGGGAGGGTGAAGCAGAAGAGGAGTGAATGGAGAGGCTTCTGGGAGACATGGGGTTTATGAGGCGGCGGAAGAAAACGACGCCGTTGTTGCTGCCGCGGAAGAGGAGGAGAGGGTTGCGTCTAAAAGGCAGAAGCCGGGGTGTGGTGGAGGACGAGCAATCGGTGAAGGCCATCATCGACGCCATCTGATGTTTTACCAAACAACAAAGTAGGGCTCTTGGATACGCTATGCTCAAACCTCAAAAACCCTAAAAAAGGGTTTTAGCTTTTCTTCAGTTCTCTGTGTGTGAGAGAGAGAGAGAGAGAGAGGAGGGAGCCGCGTAATTAAGCCATGAGTGCGCGGTAAGCAGTGAGTAGAGACCAGAGAGACGCTACTTTTCAAAATTATATTCTTCTTTCTCGGGTCTTAATTTTAGAAAATTCTAAACATACCTAACAATTTCCTTTTTTTACCCAACTTCTCAATTTACCCAACTATCATCTTTTCAAAATTAATATTTTCTCATTTTACTCAACCCTAATTACTATCATATCCTTATTAATAATACCCCACTCTTGTATTTTTCTTTCCTTACCCAACTGATTCACATACCCAACTCACTCCCTTTCTTTCCTCCATGCAGCACCACCCCTCCCTCTCTCCTCCCCCTCTCCTCCCCATAGCAGCACCTTCCCTCTCTCTCTCTATCTCTCATTCCCTCTCTCCTCTCCTTTCTCTCTTCTCTCTTCTCTCCTCTCTCCCTTTCTCTATGGTTGCAGCTGGTTCGATAGATAGCCATTGAACGAAACTAACGGTTTTAGTAGAAAACTATCGAACTAACCCACCGATTTTGGTGGATGGCCAAACGAACCCACCAGTTTCGATGGATGAATGCCGAAAGGCTTTGAAGCTCATCCTCTGCCGAATATAAGAGGCTTGTTCGGCGGGTAGCAACCGAAGAAAGCATTCAAGTTCGACACTGGTTCGCTGAACTTGTAATAAGTGCATGTTCGATCGAAAGGGAATGAAGAGAGAGGAGTTGGGCACGGGGTGGGTCGGAGAGAGAGGGTGGTGTTGATGTTGGTGGTGCTCGTGGAGGTATGAGATGACGGGTGGCGAGCGAAGAAGAGGAGAGAGGTGGTGGTGTTGTTGGTGTGGCGTGCGAAGAAGATGGTGATGCTGGGCATAAAGTGGGTCAAAAGGGAAGGAAAAGAGTGAGGAGCCAAGCACAAGGACAAAATGGTCAATTCATGATGGGACAAAATAGTCAGTTCATGTTTAAATTTTTTGTCGGGTAAAAAAAAAAAATAGTAGAATATGTATAAAATTTCCCCTTAAGTTTTTGCTTGTAGTTTCAAACCCAAAAATCAAAAGTAAAAAACACTTCTTTTTTTTTTTTATTGTTAATTTTTTTTTTTTTGTACTTGTATATTTTAACCCTCGAAACCTTATGTCCGATTCTGAACAGAATAAATTATAAAATGGGCAACAAAGCTAGCCAGCTGCTTTCTTATTCAAAGAAAAAGCAGGATGATTTGGAATTATAAGACCCAANAAAGCCATGAGTGCGCGGTAAGCAGTGAGTAGAGACTAGAGAGACGCTACTTTTCAAAATTATATTCTTCTTTCTCGGGTCTTAATTTTGGAAAATTCTAAACATACCTAACAATTTTCTTTTTTTACTCAACTTCTCAATTTACCCAACCATCACCTTTTTAAAATTAATATTTTCTCATTTTACTCAACCCTAATTACTATCATACCCTTATTAATAATACCCCACTCTTGTATTTCTCTTTCCTTACCAAACTAATTCACATACCCAACTCACTCCTTTTCTTTCCTCCATGCAGCACCACCCCTCCCTCTCTCCTCCCCCCTCTCCTCCCCATAGCAGCACCTTCCCTCTCTCTCTATCTCTCATTCCCTCTCTCCTCTCCTTTCTCTCTTCTCTTTTCTCTTCCTTTCTCTATGGTTGTAGCTGGTTCGGTAGATAGCCATCGAACGAAACTAACGGTTTTAGCAGAAAACTATCGAACTAATCCACCGGTTTCGGTGGATGGCCAAACGAACCCACCAATTTCGATGGATGAATGCCGAAAGGCTTTGAAGCTCATCCTCTGCCGAATATAAGAGGCTTGTTCGGCCGGTAGCAACCGAAGAAAGCATTCAAGTTCGACACTGGTTCACTGAACTTGTAATAAGTGCGTGTTCGATCGAAGGGGAAGGAAGAGAGAGGAGTTGGGCACGGGGTGGGTTGGAGGAGAAGGAAGAGAAAAGAGCTGGGCACAAGGTGGGTCAGAGAAAGAGGGTGGTGTTGATGTTGGTGGTGCTCGTGGAGGTATGAGGTGATGGGTGGCGTGCGAAGAAGAGGAAAGAAAGGTGGTAGTGCTGTTGGTGTGGCGTGCGAAGAAGATGGTGATGCTGGGCATAGGGTGGGTCAAAAGGGAAGGAAAAGAGAGAGAAGCTAGGCACAAGGACAAAATGGTCAATTCATGATTAAATTTTTTGTCAGGTAAAAAAAGAAAATAGTAGAATATGTATAAAATTTCCCCTTAATTTTTTGCTCGTAGTTTCAAACCCAAAAATCAAAAGTAAAAAACACTTTTTTTTTTTATTGTTAATTTTTTTTTTTGCTTATATATTTTAATTTTTAACCCTCGAAACCTTATGTCCGTTCTGAACAAAATAAATTATAAAATGGGCAACAAAGCTAGCCAGCTGCTTTCTTATTCAAAGAAAAAGAAGGATGATTTGGAATTATAAGACCCAAACAAAGCCCCAGACAAAACAATAGGGACTTCTGTCAGTTTCAGAGTCTTTAGACAAATACACCATAAAGAAGGGTTAAAAAAGATTCTAAGTCAACTGTTTGCTATTGATTGCCTCTTCAGTGTATTTTCTGTACAATTTATACCCAATTGAAGACGAATCTTTCTTTTTTGGGTCCAAAATGGAAGATGTAATCTGCTATACAGTTCTTGAGAATGTTTCCACATTTTCCTTTATCTTTTACTTTGGTTTACGTTCACCATCTTTTATATTGCCAGGGTTCCTTCAGTGAATTGGTTCTCATCTGTGGGATCTGAAGACTGCACTTTGGGTTTGTTCATGATTTGAGAAAATCCATAGCCAAGGGAACTTCCGCTGGTTTCACACAACTGCACACAAAAACACACATTGTAGATCCCATCTCAATTATCAGGAGCATATGTGAGAGAGAACATAATAAGTACATGGTCTAGGTTCAACCAAAATGGAGTACCTCAGTTAACTCAGACAGATGGCGGGACCTATACTCATTGATGGCTGATGCAATCTCTGACATGGGTAGCTTAGCCTGAATGACAACAGGATAACATAAGAGGAGATGACAAAGTTGGACACTTCTAGCCAAAACAACATTATGATCATCTTCTTGAGAAAAATATATAGAACAAGAAAACATATGTATGCAAAGCTATTGATTAAATTCCTGACCACACTTAACATAATGTTCAATGACCGGCAGTCTTATGAAGTATACAAATTTAAGGACATAAACCAAGCTCACACCAACCACAAGACAAATTCACCCAAAACTCAATGCAACTATGGATGACAGCTTATCTGACATGATATGATCACATTTTCAGCCTGGTAATGTTCATGCAACTTGAAGCTTATTAAGACCGGATTCCAAACAAAGTGGGTTTATGTTTTTTCAGAAGATTTACCATGCTTCAAAACAGGGGCAATCACATATCACTAGGTCCCAACTAATCCAGATGGGACTCAAAAGATTAGACTGGATAGGAGTTTGATCAAGAGTTGGACTAGAATATATAAGTGTAAGATTGACAAATCATAGTCCAAATCAGGTGCGTAACCATAACATGACAAAATGTAGCCAAAACTTGCAACTAGACATTATTTTAAAACACATAACACATAAAAGAGAAATCAAATCTGGCGTTTCCATCATGTTGAGAAATCTGTTGCAGTGGATAACAATATGTGATACTTGACAATTAATATATTTACCTGAGCAAGAACAGCCGCTGCCAACTGTAGACTCGGTTCCAAGGTTTCTGGGACAACCTGTAAGTTTTTTGGCACAAGTCAAATTCTCATGTGTTTGCAACATAATAAGAGAAATTCTACTCAGGTAATACACAACTAAGAATTAAATACTTAAAGCAATTATAATCCATTAAATACTGAGATTACTTTAGACAGCACGTCAATAGAGAACATGGCAAGATAATGTATCAGAGTATTACCGCTGTAGCCCCAGCCTTCTCCAAATTAAGGCCGTGATCAACATCATGAGCACGAACAAAAGTTTTCACGTTGGGGAAATACTTGCTCAGAGCCCAAACAGTTCTATAATTTGCACCAGGGCTATCTAAAGCTATAGCTGCAGCGCATGCTCTTTCAGCACCAACTTTGTGGAGCACCTACTCATGGGGTAGAAAGCATGTCATATTATAAAATTGCATGTCACTATACTTGCAACATATTATGCATACCTCTCGACTACCAGCATCTCCAAAATAGACTGGAAGGTCCAGGGAACGTCCAATTGTCACTCTATCACTGTACAACAACAAATATGATAGCAAGTATTATAGGTTGCAAACTTTTGCAGAAACATATCATAAAAAAGTCCAGTTCCGACGTTTGTTAGGCCTCATAATTTACTAAAGAACTTTTACAGTCATCATAACATTGGTACTGGTTAATAGAAAATAAATGTACTCCAATAAACACTCATTGAGATGTGCAAACAAAGTTAGACTAACATACACTTGTAAAATACACATGAGAATTATGTGGCCATCCAAAACTAAAAATAGTAGAACTATTTAAGTACAATGAAAAGTTGCACAGAGCTGTAGACGTCCCTAAATTACCTCCTCACATCAAGAGCTACAAACGGAATTAATCGCTCTGAAAGAAGCTGTGCAATTATCTGAAAAGAAAAGTGGAGAAAAACAGACTACAACTGTTAGGCACAAGTTTGACTATGATTTTCAAATTATTAAAAGGACAAAAGTTGCAAAATTTTACAACCTGGCCAACTCGTCCAAATCCGCAGATAATTATATGATCTTGTAAATCATCTGTCTGGCAATATAATTAAGCCAAAAGAAACTGATATTACCAGAAAATAATAATTCTCAAACAAACAAAAAAGGATTAATGAGTAGATTTGTTTGTATCATTTCCAACACAACTTGCATAACTAGAAAATATTAACAGATTGCAGTTATGATATTGTAACAAAGTTTTTTAACCAAAAAAAGAGGGGGGGAGAGTAGATTTGTTTGTATCATTTCCAACACAACTTACATAACTAGAAAATATAAACAGATTGCAGTTATGATATTGTAACAAAGTTTTTTAACCAAAAAAAGAGGGGGGGAAGGGGAAGTCGGTCATGGCAGAACATCAAGAGTGACAAATGTATGTTCTTTGTCAGGCATTTTACCTCACTCTCAACAGGTAGTAAACTTCGAACATCATGCAGCTCAAAACGAGATGCAATTAACTGGCCTCCAGCAGCTAGCCATGGTGTGAGGGCCATTGAAATTCCCACGACAAGGAAGAGCAAAGAAGAAAGTTGAGGAGACATTATTCCCTGCAGATGGCACAATTAGCATAGTACTTCTAAAAGCAACAACAAAGAATAGCTGAGAAGAAATTAAGCTGCAGACGACACCAACTAGCAGAGTAGGCAATCAGTTTTCGATAGAAAATATAATCAACAATTGGTAAAAACAACATCCAGTATTGCTTTTACCCCACCTAGTTAATTCAGCAGGGTGAAACTTGTTTTCTTATATAAAATGCAGTAAATAGAAGGCTGATTATCTAACTACACTAGCTTTTTATATGCAAACACCTAGGAGACCATATAAAAATTTAGTGAAGCTGTATAGCTACTGAATGCAAACCAGCAGTTCTCGCATGCAATAGCCATGGTCAATAGCAAGCAAACCTGATTAACAGCTTCACCGAAAGCAACAAATGCAAATTCTCCACCAGGAGCAAGAAGAAGACCAACTCTTATTGCAGAAATGATTGAAATGCCAGAAAGTTTGCCAACTAAAGCAACCAATAAGGATTTTCCACCAAGGAGGAGTCCTAATGTTCCAATTATGACGGGGAAGTTTGAAACAAGAAGTTTTGGATCAATAGACATTCCAACCTGAAAGCCCGCAAAACAATTGTTACAAATTGAAAACATAAAAGCAACATTGTACATATCAATAGACTGACATCAGTTAAAAACAATTACAATTCCAAATCTAAGAACCCAAGTAACATCCTCCCTCCTTCCAGCCCTATCAAGTGATTTTGACAGGGCAGAAGCCTCTCTCTCTCTCTCTCTCTCTCTCTCCTCTCCACTAATTCTTCTTTCAATTCAACCTCAAAAAATTGCCACCATAAAGTACATACCGTCATGAAAAAGAGGCCCAATAGAAGGCCACGATATGGAGCAATATCTGACTCAACCTGTAAAGAAAATTCAGTTTCTGCAAGAAGCAAACCAGCCAAAAATGCTCCCAATGCCATGGATAGTCCAGCCTGTACAAGAGACAAAAAATAAGAGGGCAACTTTATAACTAATGAAAACTGAAAAATAAAAAATAAAAAACTCCTGAATATACCCTGGCAGTGAGAAGGCTAGTTCCCAGAATAACGAGCAATGTACAGGCAGAAAATATTTCTGCATTTTGATTTTCTGCAATTTGCCTATAGATTGGTCGAAGAAGCTGCAAAACCACACAAAAGAAACATTAACTTGAAGGCACAAGACTTGGCTCATTATAGAAGAACCTGATGAGACCAAAAGCAGAGCTAGTACAAAAGATTAGAGCATTCCAAAATTGTCCTCATCAAGCAGTATGAAAGATAATAATGCCCTCATCCCAGCCCCTTTATTCTAAGAGAACATAGTTTAGCATCATGGTTCTGATCAAGGTTTTATAACAGTAGCACCACCTAAAAAGCTTAACCCTTTATCACTTCCAGGTCTTAATAGGCAAAATAAATGTAACAGAAGCTTTAGCAAATTTCTCAAAATAAAATCAATTATAAGAAATGACACCTTGTCAAATACTTAATTAGTTGTTCACACCAGAAACAAGGTCTTAGTTCACACTATTTAAGTTTTAATCTTTGACACACAGTAAAAGTCACCAAACAGAAGTGGCCATATGGTAAAATGTTAGATAATAATGAAATGGTTTAAAGCATTTAACAAGTAGTTCTAAGAAATTCAGCAATAAAATGCTACTAGTGAGTCAGAACTACTAGATAGTACTATTCAGATGTCATCATACACCGCCACCAAGTACACAAATCTGCCTTGCCTAAATACATTTGCCTTTTTTTTAATCAAGATTGTAACATTTTGATAATACAATTGCCACCACTTTATTGTCATGATTCTGAAAACTTTGAATATACAAATACTTACCAAGCGTCCACCAGCTATTATGGCTGTAATGGCAACTGCTGCCTTTACAGCAGCAAGTCCAAGAGCTTCAGCAATGGCTTGAAAACCAATCTGAAAAGTAGCAGATGAAGTTATTCAGTATGAGAAAATAAGTAGCAGGAATGGCCGTGAAAACAACAATAAGATTCACAACAAAGATTCCCATATTTCTTGATTTATGTTCAATGAAAGAACCTAGGTTTTATTTCTCTGTTTTATTTATTTATTTTTTTTTTTTTTTTGGAGGGGCTAGTGATACAAAACATTTATGATTTGATTTCTTATAATATAATAATTAGGTAGTGAAAAATGATGATGCTAAGAAACTGCTTAGAATATGAAAGGAGTCATCAATGTATTCTGGTAAAAATAATATTGTGTTTAAGGAAGAGGAAGAGTCACTAGTAAGTAGTAAGTAAATTATAAAAGGGATGGCACCTATTGTCTGCAAAGATCAAATTTAACAGAAATATATTGGTTGTTTTATTAGTATATCAGAATTTTCCCAGATTTCCCTTTCAAAATCTAGGTTCCAGCAATGTTTGGAGTATCATCAGTCCTTAGGAATGAAAGACTGCACTGTTTTTTATTTACATCAAGGAGTCAACATATTTGCATCCAAAATTAAATTAAACAAAACGAAACTGGGAAGCTTAGAGAGAGAGAGAGAGAGATTGCATAAAGAGGTTACTGGAAAGCATAAAGTAATATTACCCCTCCTTTGGATGAATTTGGTGAAATAAGAGGTATAAGTATTAGCAAAACCACAACAGCCAAATCCTGAAAAATAAGGAATATAGGAAGTTAGACACAAATCAACACTTAATTAAAAATGCAATGAGGTGATTGCCAAGAATCAACACAAATAGGAAGTTAGACACAATTAAATAACCATCAGCATCACTTAACCACATGTCAAAAAACTTCAAAATCTGTGGCTTATTTTCTGTATGTAGAAGGACACAACAATCAAAGGGTGTGCTTAGGGAGAAATATGCAATATGCATAGCTGATGCTGAGCACCCTATACCATGCTTACCACAAAGATACATTTTTAAGGACTCACTAACGCAAGGATCTATATGTCAGCATGAGTCAAGATGTTCAGATGAATATATTGTTGAGATTAAATCACTATAAGCAATTTAACCTTTTACTTGCACGGATCTTGTTCTTGATGGATTTCAATGAAACTTGCAAAGAAAGTAAATAGCGAATAAATAAAGGAAACAACACACTAAATTAACGTGGTTCGACAATTGCCTACGTCCACGGTGAGCACCCAATAGATTTCACTAACTTTGAGAAGAAATTACAATGATCACAAGAATTCACTCTCTCTTTAGGTCTTAATCTATATCTCACACTTGAGTTTCTGCCTTTCTTCAGAACTTATGAAGACTTAAGAAACTCTCCTCTCCTTGATGTTAATCTTAGGGTTTTCTGAGTCTAAAGAACCTATTTATACTTTATACGCTTTAGAATACAATTAGGGATAAACTACGAATCATAAAACCTCCAAAAACTAGGAAAAACTCGGAATATCCACGTGTGGGACCGGTCCTCTAGCCATGGGATCGATCCCACAGCAAGAATGACACCTTGGGAACCCAGAGGACCGGTCCTCCAGCAAGCTCGACTCTTCAAAAACCTCAAAATGCCTGTGTAGGACCGGTCCTCAATCCATGGGACCGGTCCTCTGGGACCTCTTTGACGTTTTTCCTCCTTAATCGACGCTCCACCCTACCACGAACCTCTTCTAAACTTTCTAACTTCATCCAAACGTCCAAGGACACTTCCAAGGACTCCCAACCCCTCTTTCAAGCGAGCCAAAAACACAACATATATCGACTAGATGATCTGAAACTCTTAGTTTGACATTCAACTCGTTCAAATATGCCCTTAATATATACGAGATGGAAGTCAATTTTCGGAAAATGATTTCTGCCGAAAGCCTACATCGACTAGATGACCAGAAACTCTTAGTTTGACATTCAACTCATTCAAGTATGCCCTTAATATATTCAAGAATACGGAAGTCAATTCCAGAAAATGATTTCTGTCAAAAAGCAATGGACCCTTAATATAATTTTGAAACTTTAAAGTAACCTGGAAAAGTAAGACAGAAAAAGTAGCACGGCCATGGCGTGATGTGCTCTCACCCCGCTCTTGCAAGACCTGAAAAATAAGTTGATGCAAATTAACTTAATTGTCTGTCAAAAGAATATCCATTAGAAGGTATAGCAGTCTTTTTTCTATAAGAATAATTTATTACGAAACCGCCAAGAGGGAGCCAGACTCATCATGAATGTTTCTCTGTATTACAAGGTCGGGAAAAGGTTAAGAATCTATCTTTAAGATATCCAGCCAGACATTTAATTTTAGATGCTTGTATTTCACCACCTATATACCTATTAATTTCTTCTCTGAATAAAAATTGAATTAAAGTAGCTTGTATACAAAAGTCAGTGTAATTCCTCAAAGCTTCTTTTCCAAAAAAAAAAAAAGTCCTTATAACCATTACCTGCAGGACAACTGCAGTTGATGATAAAGCCAGGCCATTGCCAATTACAATTGCAGCAGGTCCCGGTAGCCCACAAACAAAATGAGCAACTAAGCCAACCACAGCAGCTGTCACCAAAACCTGCATTTGGTATGGATATTAAGAATCTAATAACAAACTTATTTATCAATAGCATATAAAAATCCTTAATTGTGGCCATACAGAAATGAATACAAGAAAATCACCTGAGCAGAGCCTAATCCGAATACATATTTCTTCATGGAACTCAACCTTTCAACAGAAAGCTAAAAAAGTGCAAAAAATTACTATTGTTAATTTTCCTCATTCTAATCCAGATCAAGTGTATACTTCTTCTCATCACATTGAAGATAAAATGCAAAAACATAGAAGAGCAATATCTACAATTGAGAGACACAACCTCAAGGCCAATGTTGAACAGCAAGAAAACTACTCCAAATTCAGCAATTGCCTTTGTCCCATGAACATGACGGATTATAGAGAGGCCATAAGGCCCAATCAAAATGCCAGCAGCCAAGTACCCAAGAACAGGACTGCCTACACATATCAGCAGACAGAAGACACCCATCAGTGAAGTGGCATCACAAATATCAGATATAAAAACATATTTAGGCCCAGGCAGTTATGAACCATTGGGTTGGTGAAGGTCTGATGTGTAAAAGAACCACAACATATGTTGTCATCAAATCCAGAAAAATTTCCTTTTAATGAAACTTATTATAGCCAAGTATTCAAGAAAGCATAATAAGGGTCATGGGGACCAGGTTCATGCAGTATAGAGGTTGGATGAGGTTGAAGTAGATCTATATTTTATAATAAAATTGGATAGATGACAGGCAAGTAAAAAATAAATGATATAAAGTCCATTTAGTGATTTGGTGGAACTCTATACTTTATGAATTATATACTAAAAGCCTGTAAATCAATGCAACTCCATAACCAATTTACTTTTAAAATGAAAAAAAGGAAAAGAAAGATCAAGTATGAAATTTGATATAAAACAATATAGAGATTCAGTTACCTCCAGGAATCTTCTGAAATATAGGCACAAATATCACACTTGCTAGCAATAACCATAACATGTCAAAGAGAGAAGCTTCCTCTTCATTCACCTGAGAAAAATAATACATCAGATTATAAAGTAGAAATATGATAGACCAAAAGAAAAATTATGTTGGGATAAATGACCACACGCCTCTTGATGGGGAAGCATCTCAATAATTTTTTTAATTCTCTTAGGAAGTTTTCGTAATTGTTGAACTAGAGGCTTTGCACTTGAGGAAACTTCTTCAATACTAGTGGTGATGACATCTGGCTGTTGTATTAGTTGAGTGGCCCTTTCTGCTCGATTGGCGTAAAAGGTGACCCTGTGATAAATTTCAGCATCTTGCTATTAAAGGAAGGAAAGCCTTACACCCTATATAACTATTTAATAATATGACAAATGAAAATAGGAAAAAGTTTACAAGAAAGCCCTTCTGTAGAACTAAGGAAGATAACCTATGTTTAAAAATAAAATAAAGAATTACATCATGACGACAAAGTAGTTGCTTTCATGATTTTGCTGTGGAATGGAACAATTTCAGGAGCAGTTGATCAATATCTCATTACACAATCATGTTGCCATGATAATATGTACTTTATTAACCAACAAGGGAAAAAATTTTAACTGAGAAATTTTGGGAACTTCATAGTTTTTATCATGTTATCTCAGTCTCTATATATTTTTCTATGCATCTCATCAAAGTAGATACAGCATTCTTGAAGAAGTACAATTTTTTTCCCTCAGAGTTCCACAGAAAATCCAGACATGCCATGCCATAGTATTCATTATTGATAGAGAACTGAGTCAAATATGCTCAGCAAACGCCTGATAAACCTTGGAGCACAGAATGCTTACATTAAAGGGAAAAAAGAATAGGCACGGCAATAAATGAAAGAACAAGTAGCAGCAATAATACGTACCCTACTCCAAATAGGAATATCCCAACAACTAGCTTGGGCCATTGCTTCCTTGCAAATTCTATCAGACCCTGGAAAACTGCTGTTGGTGTGAAATCTGTCCCATCTGCAGTAAAAGAGAAGAAAGACGCAGGAAAGAAGCGAGAAGATTTCTTCAATAGTGCCTTGGGAGCATTTAAAGGTGAAGTCTCCCTAGTCAAATCCTTCTGAGTTTCCTGCTTTTTAGTTTGAACCACATTCTTTGGCTTTTCAGCTTCTATTTCTGCTTCTTTAAGAGAATCCAAACTTAACTTTCCGTTTTCATGATCACTCAAATCACCAGGTTGATTCAAGTCCAAAAAACTCTGGGTGATTTTGTCAGAAGGACTATCTGGTAAAGGCTTGACAACCAACAAATCACCGTCAATTGGCACATCTCTGTCCCTTTCAATAATGGTATCAGCAGAACTTCCTTGGACTACCTTCTCCTCCTCCTCAACAGCAGCATCATCACTCAACACCTGTCCTTTGTTGTTTTCTGTGGTATCAACAAATGAATTGGAGAGAGATTTCTCTACTCTTTGTAATGCAATTTCTGCATCATTCACACGTTGTGCAGCCTCAAGTTCAAAAGCAACGGCTTGCTCTGCTAAAAGCATTATGTTTGTTACATCCTCCTCTGCTTTCAAAGCATTTAGCTGTGCTTTCTTAGCAACCACATTCAGCCTGTCCACTTCTTTCTGCAACTCCTCTTTTTTACTCTGCAAGCTTCTTAACTCTGCCTCACAATGGGTCAAATTCACCTGGCATTCCCTAATATCTTCCTGGGCAACCAAAAGTGATTTTTCGAATTCTTTACAATCAAGTTCCTCATCACTCTCTCGTGAAATTTCAGGTGAGTCGGTCCCTCTTTCTGCAACCTCTAAAGATTCTAGTGCCACCTGAAGCCTCGCCTCTGCTAATGAAAGAGCCATTTTTGCTTTCTGAACAGCTTCTTTGGCAACACACTCTTCATTCACAATCTCTTGAATAGTATCAAGGGTAGCATTAACATCAGTCCAAGCATTTGCTGCTTCATCCTGCAGGGATATCGCAGCTTCTGATATTTTCTGAGCCTTTTCTTCAAACATTGTGCTATTAAGTTGTGCAACTTCCAATTCTTTCAGGGCTTTTTGGAGCAATTCCCTCAATTCATCCACAGTAGGCGCCTCTGCTTCTTCTTTTTGTTCTTCTTTTCCATCCTCTTCTCTGGTACCACTCAAGTCAGCACTATGAACGGGCCCAACTCCGGAGCTCTCATCATGACCTTCTATGTATTCTACACCTCGACCATTTCCATTGACATACGCTAATGAGTCATTACCCTGACACCGTGACCACCAAACCACTCTTGACCCTTTAAGAACATTACCAAAGCTACAGCATGAAGACGATTTCAGATTCAAATTCCACAAACGATCATCAGCTTTTTCTCTATAGGCCAAACGTGAAATCCTACAACCATTAAAACACACAGTTCTCTTCACCTTCTTACCCAGACATGCTTTCACAACAATTCTCGAATTCCCCAGAAAGTTACAACTAACATCTTTACTTCTAAAGATAATGCGTGAATCAAACTGGTTCGACTTTTTATAACTTGCCCCTTCGCTTCTGCACAACAAATTTGGCTGCTGAAAACTATACGCAAGATCCATATTCAAGGAACAACCTCCAGATAAACACTCAAATGTCTATAATCACAGCCCGTATCACACTTCAGAAACTCTCATTTGTCACTGACTTCTAGGCAAACACCTGGTGAAACAAACCCAGTTTAGAAAAAAGTAAATAACCACAATATCACTGAACCCAAACATAGATTCAAAAATCTTAGCTCCAAACCTAAAACCCTCAATACATTCGCACACAAGCACAGAACACACATGAATTTACACATGGGTAAGTTCATTTACATCACAAAAATCCTGTACAAACACATTTACGTAGATACATACATATCTAAACACACACACACAGAGTCAGAAGCATAATCAATAAACTAATTAGCTTCGATGAGTACAAACAGACACAGACGAACAGCAAACTATAAGCGTTTGTGAATGTAAAGCACGTGCATGAGGAGGCGGACTAACCGATCAGGAGGAGCCAAATTGGGGAAACAGCTAAGGAATCCAAAGGCGGAGTTTGAAACGAAAATGACGGAACTGAGTCGTTTAGTTACTAGTTCGGCTCTGCTCTCATCGTATTCTGAGTCTTTGAAAGAGAGAAGGAATGGAATTCAGCTCTGCAGCTACTTCTCTCTTTCTTGCTCTGTTTGGAAAGTGGGACACTGTAAACCAGCTTAATACGCCTCCGTCGTCCGTCCTCGTGAGTACAACCAAATGAAAATGAAATAAATAACCAAATAAATATTTATTAGCAAATTGAAAAATATTCTAAATATTTTTCTGCTTATTTCCACAAAAAGCTAACAACACATCCCTCGCTAAAATTTAAAAAAAAAAAATCTGCCAAAGCTGTTGTCTACTCTACACACCAGCCATGGCCAATAACTTTCCTCTTGGCTTTGTTCAATCGTGGTCACCAAATTTTCTCGTGCTTCCACCATGGCTAACAAATTTTTATTTTTACTTTTAGCAAAAAAAATATTTGTAACTAAGTAGATGTCGAAAGATGGAATTCATTTTGGTATAAAGTTGTAGGTAGATAAATTCATCTAAAGATCCAAAAACATTTACTAAGGTGGGAGGTCTACGCCATCAAAATTTTCACAAGAGATACAAGTCATTGTCAAAGAACCGAAAATATCACCAAAAAAGTTCTCCCCCTACGTAAAGCATTGGGCATGAATTGTCCATTTTCCCCTCACTCGATAGACAAGTAACATCTTTTTGACGAAATCCGAGGAAATTAGGCCACATGCGTGAGGTTAGTAACTTTTGACTTGTTTATAGTTCTCGTTACATGATATAGGGATGTTACTATGCTCACCAATGCTGGTTATACCGGTTACTATTGCTTGGTCTGTCACCTTGATTTACTGTCATACTCCATTTAAAAATATTATTTGGATTGTTGACCTAACTGCGACTAGTTAGCTAATTTATACAGTGCTTCGTTAACTCTGTTTGGCGGCTATAGTGTCTATTCAATATCGACAATACAAAATTAAACTCTTATTTCGTTATAAGCATTTAACTTGTTGGCTTTATTGTTGTAGAACTTTTTGTCATAACTTTGTATTTTCTATACTTTTTTAGTTGTTTTAATGCAATGTTATTGCTTTATAAAAAAATTAATTAATTAATAATTAATACGTTTAAGGGTGTTTTGGGTATTACTAGGTGTTCTTTTTCTCCTAATAGAATCACTCTTTTTCATTTCGTACGTTAACTTATAAAAATACCATTGAAAGTTCTAAACATATATATGATATTTAATATTTTAAATTGTAAGTTAGTTACTCAATATATGCCTCCGGATATTCTTCAAAGACAAGGATGCAAAGTTAGCTCCTCCAAAACCCAAAAGACAACGACGAGGAGTTGCAAAGCTGAATAGCTCCAATGATAGAGGAGGAAGTTAAGATTATTATAATTTATATCAGGTGGGGTCCATGTGGAAATCAGTCTAGGCCACGTCACTTGGTATTTGCTTTCACTCTCTTCAAAAGCATCAGAGTTGGCAGCTGATCTGAACCATCTGAACTAATTAATTCTTTTTTTTTAATAAAGGTGTAATTCATACACATTTCTCATTCCCATGTACTGATGAGAAACTTTCTTCACATAATTAATGTTTAGTATTTTTTCAACAATTTTAAAATTGCAAAATTTTTGAAGGTATTGGAACTGTGTTAGCAAACCCATTAGTCTATTTGTGATATAGAAAAAATGGGCAGAGAGAATGGGAGGGGTACAAACACTCACGTAGAGTATGAAGCATGCTTCGTTTCTTGAATCAGTTGTGGTGTCTAGTAGCGGATTTCAATGTTCTGAGGTTTGTTTCAGAAAAATTTTGCAGGAATGGTAGGCCGCAGATTGTGGTCAGGGATGGGCAGGCTTTCAACTCATGAAGAAAAGATAAAGAGGATTGAAGCAAAACTTAAGGGCTTGGAGTTGGGAGGTGTTTGGAGAAGTAGACAAGGTGAAGAGAAGTGTAGAGATCAAGATTGGAAGAGAAAGAGGGATTGAGTGAAGAGCTGAGAAGGGAAAGAGTTTGCCTGAGGGAACTTGTGATTTTCTTTCCCTGAATTTACTATATATTGATTATGGTGAATAATTAACCATTGTATGTACTTTGAGTTTTGTAGAAATAACTTTGCCATATGCTTAAAATGTCCATATGCGATTACACACTCCTACTCCTGCCATGACCAATAACTTTCTTTTTGGCTTTGTTCAGTTGTGGTCATCAAATTTTCTTTTATGGCCAAGAAATTTTTATTTTTTACTTTTACCAAAAAAATATATATATTTGTAACTATTTCGATGTCGAGAAACAAATTCGACTTTAATATATACATCAATTGTTAAAAGATGAATATATCTACATCTAAAAAAAGAACTAAAATAAATGTTTGCTTACCATGCATATATATATATATATATATATATATATATGTGG
>QANT01002787.1:0-68597 GCA_003254885.1 Purshia tridentata
CACATAGGGAATTAAATCTAGACATTTAATTTATAGAGTACTTTATTAATAAGCCACAACTTATTATATATTTTAGTCATAAATCCAAACTTTAAATTTATTTATTTTTAAGCCACAACAAAATATAGCTCTTTATTAATAAGTCACAAAATATATTTTTAAGCACAAAAAAAAAATTTAGCTATAGAAATATAAAAATATAAAAATAAAAAACAAAAAATTCTTTAAAAAAATTAAGTAAAGTGTAATTCTAAGAAATTATAAAGTGTAATTCTCAATAAAAAAGTTAATAAAGTGTAACTCTTTACATATGACATTAAAACAAAAAAATTAAATCAAAGTGTAACTCAACAAAAACTCAAAACTAAATTTTAACCCAATAAAAATTAAATTTTAAAAATGAAAGAATTACACTTTAGAAGTGTAACTCTTTACTATGTAACATCTTTCATGAGGAAAAAATATCTTCCTCCCAACCCAACCCAATTAGCTTTTTGAAGTTTCATCCTTCTCTTGATAACTACCACTTGATTTCATGTCCCATTTGACTTTGAATTGGATAGATTTGCAGATCAGGTAAAAAAGTGCTTTCTTAGTTTCCCTACAATAAACTTTTGTCTCCTTCTCCAAAATCCAAACCAACAAGCAAACAAACACGTCCATCATGTTTAAAAGTTAAAAGATAAATATAGATTCAAACTTGGGCAGAGCAGAATTTTCTCAAAGGCCAAACACCTTACTTCTCACACTCACACACATAGCACTCTTTGGATGTACGACTCCAGAGACGAGTCTTGGGTCTTGGTTTGGCTGTACAACAAAGCTATGCCTATGGCTCTGTGGGTCGATGAAGCTTGTGAAATTGATGGGTGAATAAGCATGGTGGGTTTGCTTGCTGTCTTTGCCTTCTATGAATAATAAAAATAAAAACAAGGAAAATGAGCTTTGATTAAGGGCTGCAAAAAATAACAAATTATAAGATAATGACTAGAAAATAGATAAATTAAATATATGTGTTTATTACTTAACTGGGATGAATTTAGTGACTTTTGACTAATTTACACTAATTTATAAGAACATGAAAAATTAAAATGGACAATTTCTTTTGATAATAAAATACAATTACTATGGGGGGTCCTACCACATTAACTTAATGACTCAAGGGGTTGAGCTGGCCCGAAAATTGAGAACCTCTCTGACCATCTGACCAACCCGCCTGAAATGGATCTACCGCATTTTACAAAATTTGTGTCGTTCTTGTCGTGTTGTCTTGGCCTCATGCGCCGCCTATTTATTTTACACTGAAAACCATAGCTGAATCCCCTACAACCCTAAACAATTTCATTTTTTTACCACCCCAATTACCAAGCGTCACCTCACATTTTTCTTATCGAACTTCCCATAGTACCCTCTTTCACCATCTCACGGCGTTGTGCCATTGGCGGCAACAGAAACTGATAATGGTTCGCGACCTCTGTTGACTATTTGACTTTGCGTGCGCGCACTCATTCTGAGGCGGTATTCAGTACTATAATCCTTCCCGCTAAGTATGCATTCCCAACCCTATCAGAAATAGAAAGCAAACATCGCGCGCTCTCGAGTCGCCGAGTTCTTGTACTGAGTTGGACTCGCCACTGACCTCCCTATGTCAGCCATGGACGACATCGATCCTTCTAGAGCTTTTTTCAAGGACGTTAAGCGCATTGTTATCAAGGTTGTCCGCATTCATTCTCTAACTCCTCCTTCATTTTGTTAATTTATTTGTGATTTTTCAAAAAAAATTGATCATTTTAATTTATGCTTAATGAGCTTAAACTGAACTCATACTAGGCTAATTGACGTCTTTCACTATTTTGTGCTTTAATTCTCATTGTTTGGTTGTATATTGCATATAAGCTTAGCTTGATAGTCTAATCCAATGCTTGCTTGCTGGATTTCTTAAAAATTCCCTGTATTTCCTGACCAGTTCAACTGAGAATGATATTTTTATTTCCCCAAAAAGACGAGCATTGAATTTTGATTGTTTTAGATTGGTTTTTTGTTTTAATGGATTCTTTTTTTTTCAAATTTGTGCTTTGATTACCGAAGGTTGGGACTGCGGTTGTGACTCGAAACGATGGAAGAATAGCGCTTGGGAGATTAGGCGCGCTTTGTGAGCAGGTATAACGCTATTATGTGTCATAAATCCAAGTTAATGATGTTTATGTAATTGAGCATGTGTTGGTCTTAAAATGTTAAATCTTGACGTGCAATGCAGCTTAAGGAATTGAACTCTCAAGGATATGAGGTTATATTGGTGTCATCAGGAGCTGTTGGCCTCGGTCGTCAAAGGCTTAGATACAGAAAATTAATCAACAGCAGGTTTCTGTTGTGTCCCCAATGACAGACATTGCTGAATCTTATGAAATTTGAAAGTATTTGCAAAAGATGCTTTTTTTTGAATATAATTTTTAAATTATAAATTGATTGTCAATGAATTTTTGCAGTTTTGCTGATCTCCAAAAACCACAAGTTGAACTTGATGGGAAGGCGTGTGCAGCTGTTGGACAAAACAGTCTGATGGCTCTCTATGATTCGTTGTTTAGTCAGGTGAATGCAATGATCTTCTATTAAATCTGTTCTAAGGCTGTATTACAGCCCTGATTTGGACCTTGATGCTTGATTATTTAAGTTCTTATGGGCAAAAATGTTGGGTTCTATTATTCAATTTTTAACTTATTTATTCTTCCTTGCAGTTGGATGTGTCATCAGCTCAGCTTCTTGTAACGGATAATGATTTTAGGGATAGAAATTTTAGAAGGCAACTTAATGAAACTGTGAAATCATTGTTATCACTGAAGGTTATTCCTATATTTAACGAAAATGATGCAGTCAGTACCAGGAAAGCTCCTTATGAGGTATAATGCTCTTCTATGGCTGCTGTGCTTGTCACTTTGTTGTGGGAATGATAATCTTGAGCCTGCTGTTCTTTATCTGTAGTTCAAGTGAAGAGACTGTGATATATATTATAACTATTTATTTTTGGCTCAATAAGGCCATATCATACTTTAAATTAAAGAAAAGACCATCAAAACTTGGCCTTCCTATCATGGATATGGAAAAAAGAAATCAGAAATTGGTTACCTAGCTCTGGCTACTCTCATGCTTCAATAATAGCAAAATAAATATTGGGACCACTTGGAACACATATGTTTCCTACACTCTCTCATACATGTTTTAATTTTTTTTTTCTATATAAGCACTAAGGAATGCAATATGTTTTCAAACAATGTGTTGTCCACTCATTCAGCAGTTATAACCACCTTTGCAGGATTCTTCTGGTATATTTTGGGATAATGACAGTTTGGCAGCTCTACTGGCTTTGGAGCTAAAAGCTGATCTTCTTGTTCTTTTGAGTGATGTGGATGGTCTATATAGTGGGCCTCCAAGTGACCCACATTCGAAGCTTATCCATACATACATAAAGGAGAAGCATCAGGGTGAAATTACTTTTGGAGACAAATCTAGAGTGGGAAGAGGAGGTATGACTGCTAAAGTAAAAGCTGCTGTCAATGCAGCTTATGCTGGCATCCCTGTTGTTATCACCAGGTGTGCTTCAATACTCAGTTGTGTCATTGATAACTATTATTCTGTTGCATCAATTTAATTAGATAATATTTCTTATCTAGATAACATAATTTTATCTTTAGAGATTTCAAGCTAGTTTAAAAGAAAAAATCAGTATCCAACTTGTATGTGATAGATAATGGGGTAAGAAAGAATTTATTGAAATCATAAAAACAATATCAGTTTTTTGGTTAGTAAAAATTAATTTAGGGGTAACAAAGATGTGGACTACATTCTTGTTAGAAGTTAGTGTCCCAAATAGATCAAATTTATAAATGAAATCAAATTGGACTTGTAGTTTTTGGTTTTTGGTGGTCATTGTAATCTGAATCCAATATGCTACCCCTGATTGTGTACTAATCTCTTTGCTGTTTCATTTTCAAGTGGGTATGCTGCTGAAAACCTCATTAAAGTCCTTCAAGGACAACAAATTGGTACCCTCTTTCATCAAGATGCACATTTATGGGCTCCGGTTAAAGAAGTTGATGCAAGAGGGATGGCAGTTGCAGCCAGGGAAAGTTCCAGACGGCTCCAGGTAACTTTGTTTGCTTTATGTAAAAGTTTAATATGCTGACTGTGATTCACAAATAGTGTTTCTGCTGCAGTTGTAGGCATTGTTTTCCCCCATAATTCTTTTGGCAAATGGATATCCGCTAAGTTTAGCAGCATAAGTAACTTGGTAACACTTTCTCTTCAGGCCATGACTTCAGAAGAAAGGAAAAGAATTCTTCTGGATGTAGCTGATGCCCTTGAAGCAAATGTAAAACTGATCATTGTTGAAAATGAAGCTGATGTTTCTGCTGCACAACAAGCTGGATATGAAAAGTCCTTGATATCTCGGCTGGCTTTAAAGCCTGGGAAGGCAAGTGAGCCAAGTTCAGCTATGTTAGATAAATTTTCAATTACATTTATTTTTTATTTGTGTTACTTACTGCTCACTATCTTTTGGTTTCAGTTTGATGTCAATTGTGCATAAAGTTCTCACTGGACCATGTGTCTTTGTTCTCAAAACTGTTGTTTCCTCCAACTTTTGTTTCTGAATTGTGCTTATTATACTTGTCAGATTGCAAGTCTTGCAAACTCTATTCGTGTGCTTGCAAACATGGAAGATCCAATTGGTCGTGTTTTGAAAAAAACTCAGGTAAGGGGAGGGGGTACAAGGATCATTGTTTTTTGGCTTATGATATTCTGAAACAACAATGCTCTTGAGTGTGGACAAAGATTAAAAAAAGAAAGGAAGTATGAATTCAAAGTCTTAGCTCACTATGAATTTCTAACACAGAGATAGTTGCAGTCATTAGCTGCATTATTGTATTTTACTGATAATTAATCTTTGATAATTCTGTTTACTACTCTTGCTTCCAGATTGCAGATGGTCTTGTATTAGAGAAAACTTCAAGTCCATTGGGTGTTCTCCTAATTGTATTTGAGTCTCGCCCTGACGCGCTAGTACAGGTATATAATGAAATGTTGGAATATCAAACTGCATGCTATCTTACATCATATAACCTTTGCCGGGGTTTTTTTGGAAAGTCTAAAATAAATCAAACAATTAATTTCTTGTTACAATTATTTTCTTCAGGTCCTTTTTATAGTCCTTAAATGAAGTTATGTTTCTCAGTCATTAAATCAAATATGGACGGCTGAGAAGCATAGTAGGTGAACTGCATCTCAATTCATGCATATCCAATCTAATGGCTGAGGAATAAAATCTCATGCAAGAATCTAGAGCCTTATTTAAGGACCCTAGGAGAGAATTTTAGTTGTTTATATTAAAAATTAAAAGAAGCTAAGATTGAGTCTTTGTGATGAATTGTATGTTTTAGCAAGGACTTGCATTTGTTCCTCATTAGGGTTTTCTTTATATGACTTGAATAGATAGCTTCATTAGCCATACGAAGTGGGAATGGGCTTCTCTTGAAGGGAGGAAAGGAGGCCAAAAGATCAAATGCAATTTTGCACAAGGTCTGTTTTATTTAAATTTAATGATTTTTACAAAATATACAGTGAAATTACTTTCTACATTTTCTTTCTTCATTATCAATGAAATTATTAAGTAACTTTTATGAAAAATGTGTAGATTATTACATCAGCCATCCCAGAGAGTGTTGGTGGAAAACTAATTGGACTTGTGACTACAAGAGAGGAGATTCCAGATCTGCTTAAGGTGAGTGGACTTTAGAACTGAGAATGATAAACTGAATCCTAGGTTGACTTTGAAATGATATTTGGTACTAAGATCAAATATTTTCCAGCTTGATGATGTGATTGATCTTGTGATCCCAAGAGGAAGCAATAAACTGGTTTCTCAAATCAAAAATTTGACCAAAATTCCAGTTCTGGGGCATGCTGGTTAGATAAATTATATTTATTATTCAATTTATATATACTCTGTACTATGTGCTCTGTTTTCCGATAGTATTTGTTTTGTATGAAGAGGATGATGACGACTATTACTGTAAAAGAACTGCATTGTTTGCTATGCAGATGGAATATGTCACGTGTATATTGATAAGTCTGCTAATATGGACATGGCTAAGCGAATTGTTTTGGATGCAAAAATAGATTATCCAGCAGCCTGTAATGCAATGGTAATTTACATGTAATTTTCAGTTTCTAGATAACAACCCCTTTTAATAGCATCCTAACTTCTTTCCAGTGGAAGTTTTGAACTTACATTCGTGATTGTGCGTTTATCATTTGGAACAATTCTCTATTGCTTTCTTTGCTATTTTCAGGAAACACTTCTTGTCCATAAGGATTTAATGCAAACAACTGCGTTCAATGACCTTATGGTTGAGCTTCGCATTGAAGGTACAATTTTACCTGCAAACAACTTTTTTGTAAAGTATGAAATCATACATTTTGCATCCCTCCCTCCCTCCCTCTCTCTGTGTGTGGAGTGCTCATATGCCCTTTTAATATCATTTCCATTTTAGTCTTCCAACATTGGTTGACTGAATTTTCTATTTATGCAAAGCACTTGAGAGTTGAGGACGAGAGTAACTATTTTCCAATCACAAGCATGCAACAGTGCAATATTGTGTGTGTGTGTGTGTGTGTGTGTCTGTATGTGTGTTTTCCCATTATTTAAAACTAAATTTGCAGGTGTTACTTTATATGGTGGACCAAGGTCAAGCATTGTGCTCAATATTCCAGAGGCACATTCATTTCATCATGAGTACAGTTCATTGGCTTGCACTGTTGAGTTTGTGGATGATGTGCATGCAGCCATTGGTCATATACATGAACATGGAAGGCACGTTACATTTGCCTTTTAGATAAAATGCATGTCAACATTAAGAACTCTCTCTCTCTTTCTTAAATGAAGCTGTTTCATTTATCTTTTCTTCCTCCATTTTGCAGTGCACATACTGATTGCATCATTGCAGAAGACCAAGAAGTTGTGGAAGCTTTTTTAGGTCAAATTGACAGGTAAGATTGCTTCACCTGTCTTATTTCCAGATCGCAATCTTATATAGGGCCATCATACTACTATTTTTTGAGTTGTTTGATCTGTGCAATCATATATAGGTCTCTCATACTAGTTTTGTGCTCTATGTCAATCAAGACATTTTGTAATAGGAGGCAATTACTTAGAGCTAGTCCCACTAAATGGGGACTTAAAAACATTTTTGTATTAAGTTGGCTGCTCTTAAGAGTTAAACCAAGCTCTTGCACTGAACAACCTAGATTTTTTCCATTGCAAGAAAAAGTCGCCTCTTATTCATAATTTAGTGATTTCACGATAGCAATTTCAAAGTTAGCAAGTAATGACGATTGCTATGCACATTCGCAGTGCTGCTGTTTTTCACAATGCAAGCACCAGATTTTGTGATGGTGCTCGATTTGGACTCGGTGCTGAGGTATAATATCATTTAGCAATAATTTCCGAAGTTAGATATATCTCAAGGCTTTGGTCTTGTATTAAATTCTCTTCTATATCCCATTATCCCAACAGGTTGGCATAAGCACAAGTCGAATTCATGCTCGGGGGCCTGTAGGAGTAGAAGGATTGTTAACAACACGATGGTGTGAAATCTTAATCTTTATTATTGCATTTTGACTTTGACTTAGCGATTACCATGAGTACCCTGATTGAGAAACTTTTTGCCTTATCAAACGTACAGGATTCTGAGAGGAAGCGGACAAGTTGTGGATGGTGATAACGGGGTTACCTACACCCACAAGGACATCCCAATTGAGCCCTAAATTTGCCAACAATCACAACCACCCATCTCCAGGTGGTCACTTGAGAGAGAGAGAGAGAATAAAATATTGCCTTGGCTATTGGCCTGTTGCTTATGTAATCCTAGAGGTACCATATGATTAATAGTTTATCACACTCACATTAGTTTAGCAAATTGATAGCCGATCCCAGTGAAATCATTTCTTTGCTTGCTTTTCATCTCCCCGTCCTTATGATAATTACCAGGTTCAGTCTATTCATAATTTCATACAGTGTCGCCTGCTGCCCAAAATGGACGCTTTGATTATTTTATGGCACCTACGCTATCTTTCAAGTTTCGGGCAATGTTTACCCGTTTGATCGAAAGGAGAGTTAAACTGTTGACATGTTCATAACACAACCTACCCATTAATCCCCAAAGTGGGTTGCCAAAGTTCATGCGATGACTCCCGAACGTGTTTTTTTCAAGCGTTCACTTTTGCTCATAAGAAGAATGCAAATGAGAAAAATTTATGGCATACAAGTATACAACCGGTATGGTAAACTTTTTAACATTATATTGACGGGCACTTTTTCGCTGGTATACATTTTCACACCGTTAGATTGTAAGTCATACAACTATTGCAAAAAACGGACTTTGGAAAAGAGACAGATTCTCTTTGTAAACAATCGGAAGTTGGGACGGGAAAATACCACAGAGAAAAAATAAATAAAGAACGCGAGATTTCCCAAATGATCATTTCCATATCAAAAGTAATCTACTCTTCAATAAAAGCCTGCCAACAAAACCACACCCCTCAAAAGTTTCAATGAACTACATAATCTGTCTTATTCCTTAAATATAAGATATGATATAACTTAAATCGATAGGAGTTCCAAACAGACAGACTAAAACATACTCTCGGATCTCTCCTACCAAAATCAATATCTTAGGCATAAGTTTTATGCTTCAACGAAGTGCTTAAGTTTCTTCAGCCAATTCGAGTATTCTCTGCTGTCTTTGTTGATCATGTACTCGTGCAAAAAATTGGTTGTGCTGGGCTTGATTCCTCTAATCTCCAAATACTTGTGGAAAGCCCTCTGGAGGTTTTCATCCAAATCACTGCAAAACAAACATGCATGTAAATTTGAGAAAAGTAATTGAACGATAAATTGAATTAATGCTACAAAATTATTAGTAATAGAGGCTTACTTGAAATCAGGCCCTTCATAGGCAATTTGATCCTCAGAATTTTCTGGATTTTTAACTGCCAAGTTGTCAATTGAAATCTCATCAGGAGAAGCAGTCAAGCTAAACTCTAGAGAAGGTCCATCTTTCTTGGAGACATTTACGACCAATGGGATGGTTGATTGATTGGCTCTTTCAGCATCATCATCCTGGCCATCATCCTCCTCTTCTTCTTCACCAGTAACTAGATCAGGCATGTGAACTTCCACTTGTATGTCTTCACCTTGATAAGTTCTTGTCAGTGTCACAGTTTGAAGTCCAGGAGTATCTTCAATTTTAAAAGGGAAACCACTTGGAATCTCTTCAACCTACAAAAGAGAGTACTCGAGCGGTGATAATTATGGTGATACGAAACGTATTGAAAAACAGTATTCATATCAATAGGGCTTTCCTATGGAACAAGTAATCCATGCCGGCTTGTTTAACTAATATTGACTAAAAACATAAGAAAGAAGAAATTAGCCAACTGCCAAAGTGTGTATACACTCTTCATTGTTGCTTTTTATTTCAACTTCCAACATATAAAATCGAAGCTATATACACTCACATAAACATCAATTACTAGCAACTTAATATCAATCTAGTTCTTATACAAGTTTCCCAAAGATATAACTGAGAAGGCAACTCAAAACCAAGTAAAAGAAAAGAGAACCACAAACCTACAATCACCATTATTAGTCTGGACTTTATTATAAATGAATTTAAAATTTTAACGAATGAAGAAAAATTAAAATCTGACTAAAGAGCTCGTAATAGTGTTGCTCCTCTCTGTAATATTAACCACTCACAAACACAATTATTTGATTTTAGAGATGTGTGTCTTTCATATTCTACGAAACCAAATACAACAGAGAATTCAAAACATGTTCTTGTCAATTTACCTACATTTTCTCAGAAACCAGATAGTCCACAAAGTAAGAGACAATAAGAAAACCTCACCTGGTCGTGATCATCAGACTCCTCAGCGCACTTTATCTCCGCCTCTATGACTCTGATAAGAGCCTCGTCCGAACTCGGCTTCGAATAGTAACGAGGGTTCGGAACAAAAGGGGTCGTCGGAGAGGGCTTGTGGGAGAGATTGACTTGCTTTATGGCACTGAAAACGGCGCAGTGGTAATTTCTATTTCCCCGAATGATTCGGTTGGCTAGAGGGGCCAAAGAAAAGGCCGATCTGCGAAGAATGGAAGTGAAAGCCATTTTCTTTGAATGAGAGCAGAGTGTTGAGAGGGTTTAGGGTTTTAGGGACAAGAAGCAACCAACCAAGCGCGGGTTTGGGGCTTTTATGGAAGGGTTTTAGGGTTGGAAAGCGTTAAAAGTCGGTAGCATTTTATAGGAAGTGGAATTCATTCTCTATGGTTTCATCTCCTGCTAGGACTTTTCTAACCAATCCTATTAGCGCACGTGTCAGCATTAAGTGAAATGTGAAATTTTTTTTTTTTTGGAAAATGAAAATTTCTGCCCCCAATTTTGTTTTCAGTAAGACAATAACACGATTTTACAATTTAGTTTATCTTTTTCTATACACAAATTATTATTATTGATGTCCAATACTCCAATCCAATCTAATTATTATATATGTAATTTTATAATTACAATTAAGAAATAATACCATGAACATTTTGTGCAAACAATTTGTCGAATTTTTTGTTATTGGGCTCCTCTCAAAGAAGAAAAAAGAAAGTTGATGTTTTTGGTTTTTCATATTCAGGCCCAAATCAAAAAGGGAATCCAAAAAGCAATGTTATAATACGAAACCAGTCTCCTCTGTCTTGAGAGATGAGAACATTCCCATTTCAAAGATCCTTTCTTCTTCAACACTATCTGAACTGTAACTGTGAGGATCCCACATTTTAATCTCCTTTGAAAGTTGGGTAAAGTTTTGCGTTCATTCTGGAATATTGAAAGCTAGCTAGTGCATCATCTGTAGGACTCAGAAAGGTCCTTTCAGCTAGATAGAGATAAAGAGAGAGAAGGGATGAAAGAGGTGTTTGGGAGTCCAGGGAAGGTGAGTGGGCTGGCACTGAGAATTGGGCAGTGCTCCTTTGCTGCTGCTTCTATTGGGATGATGGTCTCTGCTCATGGCTTCTTCAACTCCACTGCATTTTGGTATATTATTTTCCCTTCTCATTAGCTCTTTTTATTTCATTTTTACCACAGTTTTCATGGATTTTCGTCTGGGTTGCAAATCTTATGTTCTTGTGGCTTTGCTTGCACAAAACAATTGTTGGTCTTTTCGTTTACTGTGGGCAACTTTATCCAGTGTCAGTCGACTGTGCTTCAAATTTCAACGGCAATAGTAAAGGAACATAATTCATTGCCTTGAGGTATTCAGCATCAGCACTTTATTACCCTGGGTATTTTAAAATGTTTAAATTGTTCTTGAGCGATTTCAGATTCGTGAATTTGTAGTCAAATTCACACAACGGCTTCCCCAATAATGGAAAAAAAGGATTTATGAAAAAAATAAAATGTGTTGTATGAAAAACAAGAGTGAAAACAGACAATTCCCAATTGTCATGTGGATTCCCTTGCTCTGTTTCACCAACCACATAGAACAATAAAATGGGTTGGGGGGAGGGGCGAAAGAAACCTAAATAAATGAAAACAAAGTAATATTATTATTCTGTGTTAGGTTATGTAGATGAGTGGATTGAGATGTGTGAGCTTCAGAAAATTGGGCAGCTGCAAACTAGACATCTTTAAGATTAAACAGTATCTGTAATATACCCCTTTAGTCGTTAGTATTATTACTTTATGTTCAAGTCTCCCAGTATTTTGAAATGTTGATTAATGGCTCCAACGCAGCTTTTCAGATTGAGAGTTGTTAAAGGACGATTTGATGTTATAGCCCTTACCGTTCCTTTCCCTTTTACTATTCACATACTACTAATATATACTTAAAATGGTAGTTCTTGAGTTTTGTGGTAGCCTCTTTTGTTTTATCTTAATGCGTGAGTACCCATTTGTTGATCTCAGAGTGTCAGCTTGAATCTGTGCATTGAAAAGATAAGAAGGTTTCCAATTTCCATTAAACTTATGCCTTACACATTGATCAGTACTGAACCTATAATCAGTACATTGATCCACCTTGTACTTAACCTATAATCAGTACATTGATCCACCTTGTTTAGTTCCGAGAACCTAAAAAGAATTATGTCACAGCAGTCATACTAAGTCATCCAAATAATTTCTTTGTTTTTTACATTTTATTTTCTCTTTCTGGTGGAGGGAGGGAGGAGGCTTTATCATCGTCAAAATAAGTCATTCCATCATTCTGGGTTTCACTATCATTCTGCTTTCTGGGTAGGGAATGGTCTACTTTTTATTCTGTATTTAGCACTCATATAGATATAGATCCTTCGGTAAAAATAGTTTCAGTTATCCAACTTCCAGAGAGGTTTGAAAAAGTTGCTTGTAGTTCTTTTTTCTTTTTTTGTGGTGAACTTCTCATGTAGTTTTTATGTGATTGTGTCTCTATCGACTTGATTGTTCTATTTGATTTTATTTTCATAAGAATCTTCCCTTGCTCAGTTTCTCTATGTGCTTTGAGAAAGTAAAAGTTTCCTAACTACGTGTGCATTGGTGCATGCTTATGTCAAAACTTTTAATGCTTAAGATTTTTTTTCTTTTACAAGGTTTTTCTGCAAGTCTATCTGCTTCTAGGTTTGGAAAGTTGTATAATTTTTTCCTACCTTTGTTGGATCAGCTATTTAATTGCGTCAATGGGGCTTCAAGTTCTTTGGAGCTTTGGACTAGCTTGCCTTGATTTTCATGCTTTGAGGTCAAAGAGAAGCTTGCAGAATCCTGTTTTGGTGAGCCTGTTTGTTGTTGGGGATTGGGTAAGTTTTTTCACTTTATAAGTCATTGCTTGCATGCTTGTAGTTTCTGGAAATGAGCCATATTTAGCATCATTAATTTCATGGTTTATGCATTATTGCTGATTGACTGGAGTAGTTGGATCAATGACTAGGAAAATTTTTCAGAGAAATTAAGCAATTAGAAGTTGAAGCTTTTTCTGATCATGCGGACAAAAATGCAAAACAAAAAGTTATATCATTTGATTTATTTTTCTAATGCATAGATTTGTTGCTGATTGAGTGGAAAAGTTGGATCAGTGGGAACAACTAAGAGAATTTGCAACTTAAAATGTTGGAGAAACTGGAATCAGTAAATAGTTGAATTTCAATGTTAATCTTGAGGATACTGATTAAATTATAATGAAACTTTTCTGAGGATCCTTTCAAAACTGGTACAATACGTCATATTGAATATAAGTTTAAAATTATCTGAAATAAGTATCAATGTCATAATGAGGCTTTCTTGATATATGAGAATTGTCAAAGCTTATTTTCAACTCTCAATTCTTGGGGTCTAATGCATGAACGTCAATTTTGTCATTCAGTCAATCTGGAGCCATTGTTAAGGTTTTATTGTGCAAAACTTGTGGTTGCACTGGTCCCTTGTGTGTGCATATGTGACAAAAGGGTATCCTTGAAAAGCACTGTGCATGGTGCAAAAGTTTAACAGTTTAATGATAATTCCTAGTTTAAGATATAAAATATGTATAAGTTTGTGTAGCCAACTAATACCCATACTCGGACTTTTGGAATACAATCTGGCTCCAATAGTTGCATCTAATATACTGTTCTTAAGGCAGTAGAGTTTAATTCTTGTGGTTATCATGCTACTGCAGAGCTTGCTGACTCCTAGTTTTGATTCTTATGAGGGTTGGGGGTTTCCGGGTTTGGGCACAAAGCAATTTCTTGATGTGTAGTTAACTGATCCATATTTAACGAGAATAAAAATGCAGGTGACTGCTATTCTATCACTAGCGGCTGCATGCTCATCAGCTGGGGTGACAGTTCTGTATTCAAGAGACTTGGATTACTGCAAGTCATTGCTCCATCTTCCGTGCAAGAGGTTCCAAATTGCTGTTGCTTTGGCTTTTATCTCATGGTTCCTCCTTGCTGTTTCATCCCTTGTCATGTTTTGGCTGTTAGGTGCAGTATGAGTGACAACTTACACCTTCACAAGCTACATATTCTTCCCTTGTAAATATATTGTTACACTTCAATCCAAAACAAACCAGTTTTGTTGAGACTTGAGAGTACTGAGAGTCGTAAGTTGTAAGTTGTTTTTCCCACAGTTTTCTGGGTCCACAGCGTTTCTAGTCACAATATTATTGACATGGGGTCCATGATTTAAGAATGAACACGTGCTTTATTTTTTTTAATGGAAGTAGGTCTGAAAATTGTAATCTTTTTCCCTCTATTATTCTCTCTTCTTGACTTTACTCTGTTCGAAGATTGCCAGTATTAAGTGGCATTTCACATGGTAGACCACACATTCTCTTTTTTTCTTTTCTAATTTTAATTTTGTGTGCTTCTTTTTCTTTCAATTGTCACTTAATGACATAAAGTTGAAAGTAATGGGACATTTAATAGTGGCTTGTTCTTTTCACCAAGGAATTAGAAAATTAAAGCCTTTATTGTCTGTCAAATCTGAAAGATTAAGCTGGCTGAATTGCTCAAGCCACATATAAATGTAAGACAATAATCAGAACACCTAACAGTGTTTATATGGTCCCCAAATGACCAAATCTGCTGCTTATGTCATTCTCAAAGGATGTGGATTGCGGAATATGCTGTTTTGGCCCAAGAAATGACCGCTGCTATTAACACTAGTACCAATCTATTATTTACTTATTTTACACTGTAACGTGGTATTAGAAGGAGTGCATAAAAACAAACTAAGAGTGTAAATAACATTGCGATAAAAAAATATGATTTTTGAGAGTGTGGCAATAAAAAAAGATGCAATATTTTATTACTTTATTTGTTTATTCTTTATTTTTTTTCAAGTAAGGGGTGTTGTATCTGCAGCTAATACTAGGATGGGATGCAGCAAAGACTTTAATTATACAAGTTTTGGGTCCACAAAGAAAACAATTGATAATCTCATGCTGTCGACACTTGATAAAGAGAATCTTCTCGGATCCTATACAGATATCACCACTGAAAACAGAGTACCCACCAGCCACCACCAACTACTTCAAATTAATACAAATATCATGCATTCATAAAAAAAATTCGAACTTGACAAGTTACACAGCCAGAGAAACCGACTGATAATTTATTCCTATATACACTCTACAGAATACACATTTCACAACAAATTAAGTCATGGAAGTCATTGACCATTCAACCTCACAAGCATCACAAAGGATAATAGCTGCAGAACATTTACACTGTAAAAGAAAGGGGATAAAAATAATAAATGCATCGCAGAAAATAACTTACTATCTCCCTAAACACCGTCCTGTAATTTAAACATAAAAAACAGCAAACCCTCACATTACAATTTCTGGCTTCAAAATGCTGGACTTGATTTCTTTGTGGGGCAAAACCACACCCCCATTACTGTAAATCTCATCACTTACGTGAACATCTTCTCCGAGAATAGTCATGTTCTCGACACGGGCCCATTGCCCGACAGTGGAGTGCCATCCGATGATACTGCCAGAAATGCAGGCATGCTTCTTGATCCGAACTCCACGCATTATTGTACAGCGAGAGAGCCTAACTCCTGACTCAACAATGCAACCAGGACCGATTGCAACATCTGGCCCAATCAGGCACCCCTCACCAATTTTGGCAGTCTCATCCACCAGAACATTTCCCACAATGTGGGAGCCCAGTGCCAACTTAGATGAAGCATTCTTCCTCAAAGAGTCTAAGTAGAGTCTCAGGCCTGTAATATAATCCCTTGGTTGTCCAATGTCCATCCAAAACCCTGGAAGGACCATTGCAAAGAGCTTATTCTCTGCTGCAATTTTTGGGAATACCTCTTTTTCAATTGAGGTTGGTCTCAGTTCAATTCGGTCAAGAACTGAGGGGTTCAACAGGTATATTCCCGCATTGATTTTGTTACCAACAAACAATTTCGGTTTCTCCACAAATTTCTCAACTTTCCCAGTAGATTCTTCCATAACCACCACTCCATACTTCGATGGCTCATCCACCTACATGATAAGAAGAAATTATTCAGTGACAATTGTCTTAAAGTCTCAAAAAAATTCCTCCAAGGATGATAATGCAAATTATTGGATAAAGATTACAATTTTGTGTTACCTTGGTCACCATTATGGAAGCTTCTCCTCCATGGGATTTATGGAATTCAATCATTTCTTTAAGTGGGTACTCACTGATAACATCACTGTTAAGGACAAAGAAGGGCTCGCCAGAATCATCTATCAGTTTATCCCTAGCAAGTGCCAGAGGTCCAGCGGTTCCAAGGGGCTCTGTCTCTTGTGAACATGTGATCTTGATACCAACCTTTGTCTCAAACTCCTTCAGGAAATTCAGCATCACCTGCAGAAAGGAGAATGAGCATCAGCAATCAATGAACCTTGAGTAGCATCGATCTCTGTGTATAAAAATGACCATGTAACACAAAATGATGGGCATCAGTTACCTCTGGTTGGTAATTGATAGCGAGAACCACTTCATTCACACCAATTGCCTTAAGAGCCTCTATCTGGGAAAAACAAAAAACAAAATGTATTACTTCATGATTTATGCAGATTCACAAAGAGTGAGATTTGTTGGTGAGGGCACAAACTACATAATTACACAACATGGATCAACACAGAATATAAGGCAACCTGTATGGATGCTCATGACATAATACAACTTCTCTCTCCAATTTGTAGAAATAGTTGAACATAATGAGGTTTCTAATAGGAAATGCAAGTGTCACAAAGTTGTACCTGATGCAGGATCATAGGTTTGTTAGCAAATTCAACAAGTGGCTTAGGGAAACTGAGTGTCAATGGCCTCAAACGTGTTCCAAAACCTCCAACGAGAATAAGTGCCTTCATTTTGATATGCCCTCTGCTTTCCCTGATATTAATACAATCAAAATATTACCACCAACTTGAACTCAGGGAATCCAAACTAAGATATGAGATTCGGATAATTTCTCATCCTCTCCGATATGTAAAAGTGATAAAAAAAATAGCAGAAAAGAAGAAGAAGCCAAAAGAACTAAACACGCGTCATAAATCACATCATTTAGCCGGTATTAGGAAACAAGCCCATTTTAAAGCTCAATAAATTTCTGCTAACAGATACATTGAGTGGCATTACACAGCTCTAAATTACAAAAAAAATAACTTGCACCTACTTCCAAGTTATTTTTTTTTTAATGGGTAAATTCCAAAAGGAAAAAACAGAAAAAAAAAAGAAAAAGAAAAAGAAAAGAGGCCCTGTTTTCAAAAGATAATTTTAACGTCCACATAGATCTTAGTACAGCCCAAGTCAAGCAAAATTGGTATTGACAGAAAATTCCAACCCGAATAAACAAATCATAGAAAATCTACCAGATCTAAAATAGTAGTAAGAAATTAATCCAAGAAATTCTTGAAAATGAATGCAAAGCAAAAGTGCCAAACAAATCCACAAAAAGATTGATAATGCGAATAGTAACAGAGCACACCAATGATAGACATAGTAGTCAAACAATTTAACCCAATCAAACTCATACACATTGCCACACACAGCTCACCGTACACAGGGATCGACAAAACTCTCAAATCTTTAACGCTAAAGAACGAACCGACACTGAATTACCTCGGATCTCAAGAGATCAAAACCCGAACAGAGTCCGAAGCTGGAGAAGCTGGAGCTCGGACTCGGGCGAGAGAAACAGAGTCGGGTCGGGGCGGTGAGCGAGCGAGCGAGAGTTGTGGCTAATGTGTTACACCCTAACGGTTTATTATCCGTCAGGGTCTGGGCTGTGGAAGGGCGTTGGTTAAGGAGAGAAGGAGCTTCATGGGGATTTATATATATATACGCGCCGATATTAACGAACGTGGTTTTCTTTTCTTTGCTGGCGGATTTCAAAAATTAAAAATTTAATTGGAATTTCTGGAATTTCCTTCTAAGCACGTCACGTCCGGTTCGCGGTAAGAGGAGTTTCGGGGTAGTTTCGTATTCTCGTCTGTTTCTTAATGAGGATAAATTAGTACTATAAATTTTAGCTTTAGCGAAAATAACGGAATTCTAGAATGACAATACGTACCGTAGGAAACGGGGTACGGTAATTGGCTGTGATAATAATAGTTTCACATCCAAGGCCCAAAGGGGGGCAAGTTTTCTTTTTCTTTTTATTTTTCTTTGTTTTTTGTTCAATATGAAAATATAAATTAATAATGATATATAATGTTGCATAGACTTGGCCAATGAGCATTGAGGCATGACGATATTAGTGTCACACCCACAACCAAACATTGAAATTTTATTTGGTTTCTTTTATTTTTCCAAAATCATAAAATCTGAAGTTTTATTCTCATATAATATTCCAATTTTCTTTATTGATTTTGATAATTAATATTTGCAGTTTAATAAGTTAATAACTATTAACCAGAACAGTTATGCCAATATTTAAACCTTGAATAAGGGGACCGGATATCAACAACCAATATCAATTTTCAAAGCAGGCAATAGTCGCATAGATGATCAGAAGCAGAGAAAGTCATCGTATGGTAAACGTTGGTTTAAAAGCACGAGGCAAGCTCACATATCTGCATTGACTTTTATTGTCAAGGGAAGGCTGTAAATTAATGGGTTAAACTGTTAAAGTTGTAAACTTGTAGATGATGTGTATGACAAAGTTTCAGATCCACTATAGTGTAGTCTGTATATAATAAAGTGGCAAGTTGCCGCCAGATTTGCCAAACAGAGCAGCATATTCCACATAGATCCACCCCATAACATACCAGATAGGTTTCGCTTTCAATGCAAGATCCACATAAAGTGTACAAATTCCAGCTAATTTCAGCCTTCAATTTTGCTTACCTTTAATATGCATCCAAACAAACCTTTTTCTATACTAATAGTGAATTTTTGAGTGGGTCATACCAGTGCATAAGACATAAGAAGTTCAGTCATTTTTTATTGATAATAATTTACTTTCTTATTGGGTATAACTTATAAGACATTTAGATGAATTTCAGATACATATAATTATTCGTAAACTATATGGATTTAGGTGAAACTGGTACGTCTCTTTTTCCCGTGTGAGGCAGCTTGGGCGAACCTCATACATAATGCCATAATGGCATACCACCTGCAACCCATTAAAATTTATTTAAAAACAAAAATTGGAAAACGAGTTTCTTGTGATTATAAATTCTAATGAATAAACAAACCAAATAGGCAATTAAACCAGTTGGGTTACCCCCAAAATCAAGGCTTATTAACGCTGGTCAACATGTGCATGTTCTAAATTTTCTTTTTCCTTCTCAGAATCAGAAAACGTGAATTGGGTTTTGTACTAGTCTTCATGCAAAACTACCCAACTCTACGCGTTGACCTTATGGTGTTGGACGCCTTTGACAAAATAGCAAGTCATATGTAGTTTGGCTATGCTCCTCTTCTAAGCATTGGTCAGTGGATGATCTAAAATTAGAACCCCTTTACCGTTTAGTGTTGTCAAACCAAATGGGTATGTGAATGGGATGTGAAGTCTCCAATTGAAGTAACAATTTTGGCCTTTGCCGCATGTTGTCAAAAAGGTATATATGGCGTGGGTCAAATGCCAACCCATCATTCTGCTAATTAGGGCTGGTTGGCTAGCTCCGAGCTTGCTTCAGAGTTTCTCAATGAAGCATAACTTTCAGATCAAAAGGTATGCAATGTTCCTTAGCTTCTCTCCATTAGTAACCCTTTAGAAGCAACAAAACTAGCATGTATGACATGTACATGTAATGCTCTCTTTAGTATAATGCTAGGTGAAATAGTCAGAAGTTTGTCGAGATAAAGAGAGTAAGACACATATCATATATAGAACAAGTTGTTCTAACCAATTCACCTAGCACTGTACTAAAGAGAGCATTACACATATCATACATGCTAGTTTTGTTGCTTCTCAAGGTTACTTAACTATCAAAACATATATAGACCAGCCACATTTTTAGCAAGAGTCAGGAATAATTAAGAACTGTCTGACATTAGATGAGATTGCAACCAGGCAACTACTTCATACAGTATAAGCCTCAATACTCTTTTTTTTTTTTGGCCAAGAAGCCTCAATACTCTTTAAAGAGACAATTTAACACTTAAAGCATTAAGGGTAGTGTTTGGTTGCTAAATAATTAGTTGGGCCCGATATTTTATATATTGTTACTAAAAATTGTGTTTAAATTGAACATAAGTGGGTCAAAGCCTTTTAGGCCTTCACTTTCAATCACTACGCTACCTACTTCAAAAGAATCAAACCCATAAAAATTAAGACCAGCCACCTCTCTGACTAGAAACTAAAATGTTAAAATGGATTATCGTTTGAAAGAATTGATTGCAACCAATCAACTGCTTCATAGGATGAGCATCAATCTCTGTTTAAGCTGACAATTTAACTCACTAAGAGCATCTCCAAAAGACTCTAGTAAAATCACTTTTCAAATTCACATTTGATGACCTATGTGGCAATTTGAAAAGTGATATTTGCTACTTGAATTTTTTACTCTCCAAAAGACTATTTTAATTTTAAATTTTTGTATCTATTCTATGCGCTAATTATTTGCATTTTTTTATTCACTAATTTTTGTATTTGTTCTATGCACTATTTATTTTTAAAGTTTAATTTATTCAATTAAAAATTTATTATTAGAGGAAAGAGAATGAAAATTGTATGGGAATTATAAACCAATTAAATTTGAAGAGAAGAGAGAGGGTCCTAGATTTGAAGAGAGAAAAATTGAATTGTCAATTTAACATTCATTTTGAAGGGTCTCTTAAAGCCCAAAATACTCTTCTCTCTCTTCAAAAAATAAAGAATTCTTAATTTGAAAAACCTTTTGGAGATGCTCTAAGTCACTAGAAACTAAAATGGTATGATAATGAAATCTTTCTCGATAAAAAAGAAGATAAGAATAAAAAACCCCTTCATATATCATAAGCATAATGGAACCCCTTGGCCATCTCCTTCCCCAAAAATATGTTTTTCATGTTTACTTTTCTCTTTGAAACTTCATTGGCTTCATAATATATGTCATAACTTAGTGTTAGCCCACTATATAGTCCACCCACAAAACCCAACTACCTAGTTCCCAACCCACCCATATAATTGAGTCTAACTAAGTTGACATTTCTGGTTGATATTTATGTCCCATAGTCCCCCTCTACCCTTTTCCACTATATATATGCTAAAAGAGAACAATGTTTGGCTCTTTAGTTTTAAGGAGTCATTTTTTCTTATAAATCCACTATAATTTACACATATGGACGTATAAAAAAGAATTAATCACTGAAAATATAGATAAGTGTTGAATTGTAACTGACAAGAGCCATTTGTATAAGAGATGTGATCAATATATATAATATATGAAAAATGTGCTTCGTTAGCGTTACTTTTTCGCTAAACAATAAATCTTTATGAGAAATGTGATCAATATATATAATATATGAAAAATATGGTACATTAGCATTATTAATTCGCTAAACAAGAAACACCACCGAGGACTTTAGAAAAATGTTGGTAATATATATCCGCCTACAACAGACAACATGTACCTAGAACAACTGCTAGCCCAGCTGCAACTCAGACAATAAACTAGTTCCCTACACAACCTTTGCTGTGGCAATGCTTGTAATGTACTCAATCTCCTCAGCAACTTCTTTCATGGAAGGCCGGTTCTGTCTGCGCTCCTCCAAGCAACCCAATGCCAGGAACCCCAATGCCTTCATGGTGTCCAGCTCCAAAGTTTTAGCTCCCTCTTTTAACATTGGATCAATCACATCCATTAGCCTCTCCTCCAACACCATTCTCTGTGCATAGACTGCCAGGTTCACATCATCTGCGTCCCTGTTGAAGTCTATAGCTTTCTGAGAAGTCAGCAGCTCCAACAACACAACTCCAAAGCTATAAACATCGCTCTTGTCAGTCAGTTGATAGTTCCTATAATACTCAGGATCAAGATATCCAAGAGTCCCCTGAGCACATGTGGAGACATGACTCATATCAGTGTGAGCCAACCGAGACAACCCAAAATCAGCAACCTTGGCATTCATCTTCTCATCAAGTAGAATGTTACTGGACTTCACATCCCGGTGGTATATTGGAGGGACTGCTGAGAAGTGAAGATAGGCAAGACCCTCAGCAGTGTCGTGAGCAATTTGGAGACGTTGGGTCCAGGAGAGAAATTTCCACCCATCAGGATTTCGAGCTTGCAAGTGTTCGAGAAGAGTACCATTCTGTATGTACTCGTAGACCATAATAGGCTGCTCTAACTCAACACAACAACCAAGTAAGTGAACCAGGCTCTTGTGGTTAACTTGGCACAGAATTCGGACCTCATTGAGGACTTGGTCAGTGCCTTTGGTGTTTCCAAGCTTGGCACACTTGACAGCCACAGTAGTGCCATCTTCAAGAATTCCTTTGTAGACTTCGCCGTAGCCTCCGGCGCCTAGGAGGCAGTCCCTGGAGAAGTTGTTTGTTGCTTTCTTAATCTCTTTTCCGGTGAAGACCTTTGCAGCTCTGCCTCCATTGGCATTTAGGATTTCGTTACGTTCTTTGGCCAGGCGTTCTTGTGCGTCTTTGATGCGTCTGTGGCGCTTGTAGAGTAGAATGGCAATGGTGGCTGCAATTAGTGTCCCAGCAATGCCACAAGTTAAACCTGCAGAAGTTGTAATTTCCTTATTGTTAGCACTGGATATTGAAGAACTAATCCATCCGCCATGAAATGAGACTAAAATTGAGAGAATATGTGTTGCCTATGTTCATGTCTGCCAGTATATATGAATTCTCACAACTTCTCTTCCAAGTAATCATATAAAGAAGTAAAAACAGATTTGACTAGAATGTATTATTTTAAGGCAATAACTTTAATTTCACTACTTAGAGTTCATTCCATTTAAAATCTAATATATGGATTATTTTTATTCTATGTTCTCACTAGAGAATAAAATGACAACTCCATGATATAATTGTCTTAGTGTTTAAAAACAAATTATTTGTATCACATCTACTAAATACAATACTAAGATTCTTATAAAATTAGAACTCGCATGAACTCGGTCTATATAAGTGGAGATGCAATAAGTTGGAACGAAAAGAAATATGGTATCAAATTTCAACTTTTTTTTCTTTCATATAATAAAAGAGATTCAATGTTAAGATCTCCTCCAACAAACAAAAATATTTGACCAATAATTAGTTGGTTTATCGAAATCCAACTATGTTGTAGGAATAAAAGTAAACAATCACTTCAATGTAATTAGTGAATTTTAGCAAAAAATTAGATAAATAACCATACCTGCTATGAGTGGAGTCCGGTCCGTTGAACCTATGCTATCTGCCAAAAAAGAAAGTCAAAAGTTGTAATCTCTGAGTGATCTAACCAATCAGATTCCGAGTCCATGTTTTACAAAAGTCAACATTGACCAGCCGCATGTACACAATCAAAATGACAACACACAACTCACCATCAACGCATAACCCTTCAACAGGGTCCCACACAAGGCCGTCGTTACAGAAGCACCTCCTGACCCCAACGACAGCCGGGTCGGGCCCACATGTGGACTTCCCTCCACCATCGTCCCCCTCGCAGTCCGCCTGGGTCCCACACTCGGGTTCCCGCGGCGCCACCCACTGAATCTCCACTCCCGGTTCGGGCCACCGGTCCACGGGCAAATCCGGATCCAAGTTCACGAAACTCTTGTAGGCACTGCATCCCGAGTCCCTCACCCGAATCATGTACGACGTCGACGACCCGCCCGCCCGAAACGTACAACAAATCGGTGCGCTCTCGCACGCACTCACCCCCTTTGTACCGTTGACGTAAGCGTGACAGAGGCTCGACGAGGTGCAGTTCAACGGCGACCGGAGCAGAGTGTCCGAACAGTTTAGGTACATGATTGTGTTGCTGCTGGTGACGTTGAAGGGGAGCGAGTCGTTGAGCTGGAGGCCCTGGTGGATTATATCCGCTGCGACGCAGGTGTTGGAGACGAAGCTCGACGGTTGGAGGACGAGACGTTGGGTGGAGGCGGAGACGGACGTGATTGGGTAGGAATTGTTGAGGGTGTCGAAGAGGAGTGCACCCGCGTCGCACCGGATCTTGTATGACTGGTCGCCGCACGTGGGGGTCGTGCTGAGTGGGTAGGGGACGGAGGTGTTGCCGCAGTCTGGGCAGCGCTGGACGCATAGTGCGCACCAGGCACACGTTAGTAGCAACACCGTGAGGAGGAGGAGATTAGGCGTAGTAGCGGCCATTTTGAGAGACGGAGAAAGAGAGGTAGAGAGGTTGAGTAGTGAAGGGTTGAATTTTTGAAATACAGTTGGGAGCTTGGGGAGGTTTTGTGAAGTTATGGGTAGATTTGGTAGGAAATCGAAGATTCCCCAACTTTGAATTCTTTTGGTGCGTAAATTTTTTGTCGCTTTCTGACATCTTTGACAATAATCCGTCTTGGGTTTGACTCTTTTCTTGTTTTCTTGCTTATTTTCTGGCTGGTTGCTATAAAAACTATGCCGAAAATTGGTTTTTCTTTGAAATTTTGTCCAAAAAATTTATCATAATGGGTTATATATTCATTACATCCACAGCTCGTTCAGTCAACGGGAAAAAAAAAATCTTTAGTTTCTAGAAAACAAAAAGAATAGAGGAAAAATGAGGCAAGTAGTTCTAAAATATTTTAGAAAATATAATGTTTATTTAATTTAATCGAGGATAATCGTTAAGAAAGTGATATGCAGATATGACAATGTGTTCATGTTGATCTTAAACCAACCCGACCCAAAAGTCTTCCCAAAATCTTATTTTTTATTATGAAAGTCTTCTCAAAATTTTAAAAAACCGAGTTTTTTTAATTAATATCAATAATGTATCACACCAGACCAATTAGATTAGAAAAGTGTATATTTCCATTTCTATGTTGCTGATAGAGTGACCGAAAAAGTTGGTATTAATCTGCCTATGAATATTACATCCAATCTCTATTTTGTCTTGAATTCAAATCTCATCTATGATAGTTGTTGATTAAAAAAAAAATTCATAACTATTTATCAATATGTCATTCTAAAGATGAATCAAGGTATATAAGAGTGCAACTTACTAAATCTATTAAACTTTATTTCAAGTTGATACAAAATTCATCAAATGGGATCATAGGAAAAAGCAGGACATATTTGCATAATTGCTTATTTGAAAAGAAAATTCCACAGCATTCCATGCATAATTGGAGATTTCCTAAAAGGTTGAAACACCATCATACAAGAAAATTACACAATATTTCAGTGCATTAGATTACATCACATCCACTTTAAATTGCATAAAGTAGAAATTTACACAATGGACAAAACATGTTGTACATCTTGGAACCAATACAATTGACATATCATAAACCGAATTAGAGATAGGTCCACTAGTGACGAACCTCTGCCATGAAAGAATGAGCACATGCATATATATACATATATATGCATATGCATACACACATACATATGTATGTACAAACTAGTATGTACATGTTACTCGATAATTACCAAGTCCAATGAACCACTACCTAACAAAACTTTACCATGGCCTCTGAACTAGAAAAGCTCAAGTGGGTAATTCGGCCAGAAGCAAGGTATGCCACCAACCACATGCCACATTTTTTGGGACACATCCATCAATTATGACCTGTGTAGGAATGTTGCGGTCAATCACATCTCCCAAGCCAAGCTGTCATTTTCACCCAAAGAACACAGTATTAGATTTTCTAGGAAATGCAAGAATGAGAACATTACAATACAATATACATTTCGCAGCATGACATAACATGAACATGTTAATGACACCTGCATCATACCTGGCCATACTTGTTCCATCCCCACCCAAAAACTTTCCCATCCTCTTCATGCAGGGGCATCAGAAAGGACGAAATATAAAAAAGTGAGAATCCATTTGGGTGACAATTCACATAAACTAAATTTCACACATCGTCTAAACTAGAATTATGATATCAACAATAAAATGTCTCTATCCATGCTCGGTTAAGAGCTATCGATATTTCCACTTATATTTTCCTAAATCCAAACTACTGATATCTCCATCTGCATCAATATATTCATCCTTGCTCCCAAGGAAGCCACTTTAATTATTAATGGTGTTTCTAAGGACTTGTGAACCTTATGAATTGATCAAATTTTTTTTTTTCCCCCATCTTTTTTTCCTGTTTTCTGGACTGATGGAAATGTCTGGCACATGCAACCAAAAGTATGGTGGCAATTGCCCTTGCATAAACCGCATTAAGACTGGATATCACTTGTTATTTGATAAAGAAACGTTAAGTTACATATCATAAAAGATTATGGGAGCCTGTAAAAGTGGAAGGTGACATACCTGTGATTATGGCACTATGGCGTGCCCCACAGGAAACAATTTTGACATTTGCATTTTCCAGACTTGGAGCTTCCAAAAGCCTTGGTATGGTCTGGTTTACAATTCAAAAGAAGTCAATTGCACAATTCCTTAGATATCATGACAGTTTATCAACATAAAGCTATGATACAGCCAATGAATATTGGTCAGGACAATTTGAAAATATTACAAAAATGATAGGTGAATCTAATTTATGTTATCCTACCAACAGACCCTCAACATTTAATGCTAAAGTTTTAAGGCAAAATAAAGTGTAATCATCTGCCTGGGTCATTGCCTGAACTAGCAGTCTAGGAATCGAAAGAATCAGAGCACATATTAATAAAGTTATGACTTCACTCAGTTAATGAGATTGTCATTGCCTATAGTCTAAGGAGGGACTAGATAAGTTCAAACCTCAAAGTTTACCTCAGCTTGATCAGCTCCAGTTCCCAGCTGTCCAAACTGATTCCCACCAAATGCATAAACATCGCCATCAGCAGAAATGCAGACAGTGTGCCACAGTCCTGCAGCAACACCCACTATCTGGATACCCAGTAATGAAGATACACAAGTAGGGCTTAACTCATCATCGGTACTTCCTTGCCCGCACTTGACCAAAATAAATGAGAAGGAAATCAGTTTACACCTTTATTATGATAAGCCAAAATGTGTAGCAACAAAATGAGATTTTTGACATAGTCATATTGAGAAGGAATAGAATCGATATATCCCTTTTTGAGTGAACCTCATCTTGAGCACCTACAGTGCTTTTTCCCCACCATTTCTACATTACCTACATGTTGATACTGAAGATGGTTAATATTTAGAGAACTTCAGCCAGTGTCAGGGATTGATAGAAGGATTAAAATTTGACCATCCCAGCTTAAGTTGTAGACCAGATACATCATGTTTTGGAACTATATTCAAAAAGTTTCTGTAACAGTTTTACATCAAAAAATCAAACATAAAGAACTGCATAATTGGGAAAGTTGCCTGCATATATGACCTTTCATTATCCTGAAATCAGTTGTGCGAAGGATGAAACAAAATTAACCCACATCAGCATCTTCCCAGTAAAGAAGAAAATATTAACACAATAATGATTTCAAGCAGAGGAGAAAGTGTGAGGCAAGGAGGAACTCTGAGCGAAGAGTTCAATACTCCAGAAAACTCACCTGTCCATACAGCCCCCAACCAAAAGTAAGTAGTGCTCCAGCATCTGGAATGCAAGAAATCACAAACAGATTTGTAAAGATAACCACATATAAAGTATAACAGCTAAAAGGCAACAATGTAGGCATGCAACCATTTAAATTTTAACATCAGTCATATGACTAATACCACATGTTACACTAACAAGAAGTGATCCTTCAATCTAGAATGCTGATCCTGTTATAAATCAAATTCTAACTCCCCACTCATACACAGTCTATAACTATGTAGTTTTGAAGATGAATCGTGTAATTCCAATGACTGGCCATTCTCCTGCGCTATGATTACCAAGTATAGTCAACTTAGTTTAGTAACAGTTATGATTAATTCTTCTGTGTTTTAGTCTGATATTTCTTACATCTAACATACAGGCCATGATGATTAAATAAGTAAAACTATCATTTCATACCATTTCTATCCCAAACGAGCTACAATTATAAGTGAGCTTTACATGGTATTTGTACTTTATTAATAATAAGAATTATTGAACCTCTGCTTCACCTGATTAAATTTTCAAATCGATTTTGTGCAAATCAATTATCACTCATAATTTTTTGAAAAAAAGATTTATATGCTTTGAAATTAATTAAGAAAAAGAAGCACATTACTATGAATTCTTTTCATATTCACAAATTTTGCAAGTTTGAGACAAAACATTTCAAAATGTTCAGCCTGTCAAACTAATGATGAAAGTATGCAAAAACAAGTTAAACAACAAGGTGAACCCTACCAATTGAATATTTAAAATTAATTAAAGACCTTAAACGTAACAATAAGAAATACAATCCAGCTTGGATGCCCATATCTAATACATAAATTTAGAAGGAACTTAAAACCTGTACCTGTGATTACTACACTATGTCTCCCTCCGCAGGCAATCCCTTTCACATAACTTCCAGGAACTCTAAAACTGTGTCCCTCTGAACTTATGCTTCCTCGAGAGAGTGCTGTGTTTCTATCTATTCCATAAGAAGAGGACTCAATGCAAGGTACAAGATGAGGAGAGGACACCATCCGTATCCGGGAGCCCAGACCAAGCTGCCCTTCTCCTCCATAGCCCCATCCCCAAACCTGTCCTATATCTGAAACTTTAAGAAATCAGGATATATCATATGTCTTGCTTTACATAATAACTTGATACTGCATTCCAAACTTTATGCTATGATCACAATGCAAAGAGACTATGCATCATACTTGCAGCAGGACAAGTATCAATCAAAACATAGAAAAATTACCTGACAATGCTAGAGTATGGCGTCCTCCAGCAGCAACAATGGCTATTCTAACTCCTGGGTTCATTGCCACAAGGCATGGCAACGCTGAGAGAGTTTCCTCACCAGATGATGAACTTTCAGCCACTTGCTTTGCAGAAGATAATCTTCTACGCTTTGTACTTTCTTCTCCAGCTCCTTGAGCATCAGTAACAGACACTGTTCTGCCAGTGGATCGTGAACCTTGAGGGCGAGTGCTAACTATATCATTACAACACATAAGTCAGCTATAGATGAAAACAAGCTTCTGCCATTGTCATGAAAATAAGACCAGAATGAAACTACCTTGCTCTGTCAAAAAAGAACTCTGCCTTTCAAATAAATCCTTTTCAGTATTTGTGCCCATAGATGGCTCTCCAAGGACCTTACCGGAGGGAACACACTCTTTCCATCCCCATGTGTAAACTCCTCCACTGTCTGTGTTAAAACTAAAACTTGTCGAATGAATAGAAACAATGAAGTTGTTTTCATAATCACTTGTTGAGGGGGAGGAGAGTTGGAAGCATTGGTCTGCTTCTAATAATTTTACACCTTAGGTTAAACAAAATCTATTTATTGAGTGAATGCAGTTGGGAAATCAATATTACCTGTAACTGCAACACAATGTGCCCAACCTGCAGCGGCCTTTACTATAGACACTTCAGTTGGAAGAGGAAAAGGCTCCGGAATTTCCTTAGCAAGTAAAATTGAAAAGAATTTTGGTTAGTTTCACCAAGAAACAAAAGGAAACTCAATGAATACACCAAGTATTGTGTAGTGCTGCACTACCCCATGCTTCCCAGATGTCAAGTAGCTTTGACCTAGATCATCTGTTGAACCCCATGTAATAAGCTTTCCAGATTCTGGTGAAATATAATAATAAAGAATCATGAGAACGAAGACATGTACTTCGCAACAGAACCATTAAATGAAAAACATAGCAAAACAGCCTTGGGAAGCAAATAGTGGAATGCCAAGGTTTAGCTATAATCAAAACTTATATGCAACAGGTAAGAGTCTCTATTAATAAGAAGAAAGGAAAAGCCTAATTACTGTAAATTCGCAGAGAACTCGTTTTTGTTTTCTTGACAATACCAAACAAAAATAACATTTCCCCAAACCAACTAAAAATGAAATCGATTTTATAGGATAATAATAAGTTAATTTTGATTAGGAAAATGACAGAATGCTGAAAAATATGAGGGAAAAAATCCTTCCCCAATTTGATTCGGTGGAAATGAAAATGGAAAAGGATAAGGAAACAAATAAAGCAGTCATTTTAAACAGCTCATGATGTTCATATCGATCATACAAATAAAGCAGTCATTTTAAAACTTACACTGACAAAACAAGAAAAAACAAATATGTTGAACTAACTAGCTTTACTATGTTGCCTATTTTATATAGCAAAAAAACAATTTTAAACAAAATTTCAAGTTTTACTTCCATTTACTTTCCCACATTTTCTCAGCGACCAAACAGACGGCAAATGCTTTCAAAACAGACCATCTGTGGCCACATTCAACTCAATGAAAAATATTAACGACTCCAATGCCCAAAGAAACTACGACCTTCGAAACTCAATAAGCCAATAAATCGAGTTTTTACAGCTAAAAACAAACTGATGAAGAGATCGAAGAAAGCGCACCAGAAATGGCCATGGCGAAGCCGCAACCGCCGCCGCAGACATCATACCACGTGTACTCAGAGGCAGCGCCGACCGTCTGGACCATTGTCGGCGTCAAAATCGGCGACCTCTGCTGCAGAGCTCCGGGAAGGTAACCCCACATGAACACCAACCTCCTCTCTTTACTCTCTTTCCCTTCCATATTCACTTCTTCTTCTTCTACATTTCCCTCGTCATTCATTGCTCGTATGCGGCGACCAGAAAATGGAAACCAAGCAATTAATAGCGGGAGTGTGAGTGTTTACTTTCTTTTTGGGTTCTCTCCCTGGTTTTCTCGACTTTCCTGTTTGGAAAAAGAGATTGGTTCAGTTTTTTTGTTTTTTTGTCTAAGAAATTGGTTGAATTTGGTGGACCTTTTAAGTATTTGGAAAGGTGCCCTAATCTTTGCTGGCGCGTTCAAGTGGGACCCGTATCATTTTCAGGAAAACTGGAACGCCACGTCGGATGTTCACGCGGTTCTCTAGACACGTGCCGCCCTTCAAACCCCTAGATGCCTCGGCCGTTGCTGGCCACGAGTTCCCGGAAGTTTCTGGAAGCTCAGGCCATTACCTAGGAGAAGGCGTGTTCACCTCATTATCGCGCCACGTGTTGGAACCTGATGCGAGCTCCAATCATTATGTATGCCACTTGTCCGCATCTTTGATAGGGACTTTTCGGAATGTATGTTGCTTTAATTTTCTTTTCTTATTAATGTATTATACAAACGTATAAAGTTCTAAATGTTGGATATTTATGATATTATTCTACTATGATTGTGATTTTAATCTAAATAAATTTCAGTGTGAAATTTATATTCCGATTCCAAATACAATATAGTCGAGGTATAGATACAATAATCAAGGTACAAATTCAATTTTCAAGGTATAAATTCAATTTAGTTAAGACATAAGCTCAATTTAATCAATGTACATACTATAGTCAAGTCTAGCTACACAATTTTTGCCCAAAAACGAGAAGCTACAAACACAATATAGGCATAGTATACAAACTATAGTCAAGCTAGGAACACAACTTAGATAGAGTACAAATGCAGTTTAATTAACTGTACATAATCAAATATTCAAATGCAATATATCGAAAATACAAATGCAATTTATCGTGACATATTGTGATTGTAATTTCATAGTTGTTTGTTTGCTTGATACATATTGTCATATTGATTTGATTATTTTATTAATATAGATTGTGCATTTGAATCTCTTAGGGCTCGTTTGGTTTTCGGAATTGATTTTTTAGGAAATCAATTCTTATGCCTTTTCCAAGAAAAAGGGAATGTAAGATTACATTCTCCCGTTTGGTAATGTTGGGAAAGTAAACCAATAATTCATGTTTTATTTCCATTCCCTTGTTTGGTTTGTGCAAGAAAAGTAAATTAAATTGATATAATTTTTCAATTATACCCTTATTTATTAAACACAAGTAATATTTATTTTAATTTATTTTAAAAAAATTCATGATTAATTTAGTAAATAGAATAAGTAATAAATGTTTTCCCAAGATGGGAAAAATCAAAACCCAAGCTCTAGCAAGGGTTTTATTTTCTCCCCAATAAGGGAAATCATTTCTCTTGGGCTAGAAAATGATTTTCCTTTCATGTACTTGCCAAACAATGGAATGTAATTGATTTCCTATTTCTAGGTTTCTAAAACTTGAACCAAACAGACCTTTAGAGTAGTTATTTCAAATTTAACAATTAAGTATTTGATTAGGTCTAATTAAGTTTAAAGGTTTTTTGTATTACACACAAACCGCTTAATAAAACTAAACCAAACCGTTTAATTTTGTTGATTAAAATTCCGCTTAATGGAATGCAATAGATCTATAAAATCTCCACCACACAAGATTAACTTATGGAACGACTTCGCATTGGAGTTCTTTGGACTTTGACCAATTCTACTTGACCCAAGCATGGCCCAGCCCAAGACAATAAGCTCCTGAACAACTATGGAGCGTTGGATAAACTGCTAACCACTCATTTATTAGTGGTGGATCAGGTACGGATCCGTAAAACCACTCGTTAGGCCTTTGGGCCTCATACACCAAAAACCGAAAAACATGCTACCCCAAATTCATAAAGTTGGACCCCTTCCATAACAATCCCCCCAAAAAAAAAAAAATTGAAGTTGGTTTTGGTTATTCGAGGTTTCTCTAAGGAGAGATGAATGTAATAGGTGAGCAAGAACTCAATATTTAGATAATCAATCGTGTGGCTAGGAATACAGATTTGATGATTGAATATAATTGGGGGCCCCATGCCCCACAATCAAGAGGTGGGCCAAAATTTCAAGTGGTTTATCGAATACGGATCCGTAACACCACATATTAGATCAATGTCTAATTACTCTTACACATGTTTCATGTTGAAGCCTCATATATGTAGACATGGTAACCGTGCCACAAATGTATCAGATCAGGGCCCTCTGATGAGTCTAATCATTTGTGTGTTCACTTCTTAATCACTCAATGGATCGTGTGGCTAGCAAGGGAGGTCTCCAATGATCGCCTGAAGCGGGCCTACAGATTTGAGTGGTGGATCTGGTGTTTAAATGATTGCCGTATGGCGTTAGAGATTGTTAATGGAACACATAGTCGTACGGACTCGTACGGCTTGGTTCATAGGCACCCTCTGGCAATGCAAATTGGCACCACATGTCATTGACATCCCTCATCTTTGATTGTAATAATCACTTTATGGGGTCACTTGAGATTGTCCATGGTAGGGTCCATATCTCTACTTGAGGTTGTTAGGACTTTTCTTTTTTTAAAGTATTTATTTTATGAACAACATAAGTATTACATGTTATATAGTAGTTACTAGCAAAAGTGGCCGCGTGCGATGCTACGGGGTCTTAAAAATATGTAAAATGTCATGAGAAGTTAAATTTGTTTAGAAAATTGGAAGAGAATAAGAGATATGTTGTACATATATGACAATGTAAGTATATCTGTTACAATTACATTAGCATTTTGTGCTATATTTATTACAAAATATGAACGGATGACAGTTTGTAGATGGTTCTGCCTCGTTGAATAACAATTTGAACTTGAAGAGAGTAGGTAAAGTAAAATATAAGTGAATAGAAAACCAGGTAAAACAATTGAAGTACAAATATTTTGGCTGAGAGATTATGTGGTAAGTAGTTGAAACAACTTTACATAGAAATAGAAGCTAGCTGACTGTTTATTTTGCATTGTATATAAAAAACAGGAACCATATAAGTGCAATTTCGAAATCTGTTAGTGACAATAAGTATACGATAAAATGAATAAGAAGAAAAAAAGCGATCAAACACAAATATACTAAAATGAATTGAGAGTGAAAATTTGATCTTGGCTTTTTTGGTGGTTGCTTAACTTTTTAATGCTTTGAGTAGAAGATTGTCTAAATCTGACCCACCCTATTCTGAAGCCTTAAGACCATGAGTTGTACCAGTCTTTTTTCCAGTTGCAACAACACTTAGCCCTGTTTGTTTGGACGTAATTTGAGAACGAGAATGGAATTGTATTCCATTACATAACTATTCTTGAATGGAATGGTATTGAGCTTTCTATTCCAGCGTTTGGAGCAATTTTGGGATTGAGGTAAGAAAATGACTTCCATTCCCATTCGGTGTTTGGTAGATCTGGAAATGTAATATAAAAATATATAAAAAAATCTTACAAAAATACCCTTTAATTATTTGAAAAAAAAATTTTACTGCTAAAAATATATGTTAATATTATAATGAAATATAAAATTTTCGCACCTCATCATATGGCAATGGATTAACAAAGATAACTTTATTCATAAGTAGGAAACAATAAAACAAAACAGTTGAAGCATATATAATCAAATATAAACCAACTTTAATCAATCCGAACATAGACATTGTCCTGTCTAAAATTGAAAGCAAATGTCATCATAACTTAGTTTAATTAAACAAAATAGTTTTCAAATAGTCACCGAAAAAACATAAGTCTCATAGAAACCAATATAAATCTTGTCTACGGATCAAGTAACTTTTCCACCCAATCTTTTTTAACTTATCTATGAATCAAGTAACTCTTCCACATAGTCTTTTTTTACATCTTCTGGGAGACTGAAAAGAAGGTTTACTTTTATGGGATTAGCCATAATAATTTTGCTTGCTTTCAACTTAGAATATATTCATCATGCACATGAGGTTAAATATATTCATCATAATCGATAGTGCAACCATTATTTTCTCTCTTCTGTCTAATATCCTACGTGCTATGGCTGCAATACAAAATCAAAATAACAACTTAATAAGCAACTAATAACAGTAATAAAATTGAACCACAAAACCATTGAACTAAATTAAACAACCTTGCTAAAATTGAATTCACCACAGACAATATAAAGAAAGGCCAAAAGGCCAAACAAGGACGGGTTGAAGTAAAATTTTAACTTTATTGCTAATCAGAATCATGATCAAATATAAAAGAATACTAAATGAGATAAATTAATATGAATTCAATAAAAACTTAGTCATATATATATGTTATGTGTAAGTTTTTAGTTAATTCAATGAACACCAAAGCTATATGCCACGAATCGAACATCAAAGCTCCAATTAAGTCATCAATGTCGATTAATATATAGATATTATTATAGTATATACCAAAACTGCAAAAAGAACTAATATATATATATATATATATTTGATGATTTAACTACTAAGTATGTGACAGAGAGAGGGTATGTAAATTATATTCTCTTTCTCCATCAAAGCATGTCACAGTACAATGTGCAGAAGAAACAAAAAATAACCCAAAAGGAATTAAAGCAAGTTCATAGTTAAAATTGTAGAAGAAACAAAATACCCCAAAAGTAAGACCATGTTGCAGCAAAACTTAAGAAAATAAAACAAACAAGTAATTAAGAAGCCATACTTGCTTTTTTGTGTAGACGGACTCAATCGACAACCAACCTCAAGAACTTTGGCGGTAAAGGCTTTGAGGAAGAAAGAATGTCTAAGAGGGTTATCAATATTTTGGAAATTTTCTTTTAATACTTGTTGATATTTGCCGGGTAATAAGCAAGGGCAATAAACGTAATTTTTCATTCCATGTTATTGGATGTAATCACAATACCACCCCCCTCCTGGTATTGCTATTACGCTTGTTTTCAGTAATTTGACTCCAGTCAATCTCAATTTTATCTATTTCCTTTCCAAGGTTAAGTGCAACCAAACACCATTTTCAAACGAAATGGAATGGAATTTCATTCCCATTACGGTTTTAGATTACGTCCAAACAAACAAGGCCTTAAAGATATGTAAAGTAGGGAGAAAAAAAAAAGGATTAGTAATTGTTAAAATTTTAATACAACTGAGAGAATTTAATGCTTTGAGTAGAAGATTGTCTAAATCTGATCCACCCTATTCTGAAGCCTTAAGACCATGAGTTGTACCAGTCTTTTTTCCAGTTGCAACAACACTTAAAGATATGTAAAGTAGGGAGAAAAAAAATGAAGGATTAGTAATTGTTAAAATTTTAATACAATTGAGAGAAAGTGAAAAATAATAATAAGATTTTGCAAGGCAGTTAATGTATCACTTTGTATTTGATGATTAGGTTAAAGATTGTTAAGTCATTCTTGTGATCTTGTCAAGGTAATAAGAATTTGAAATTGTTAATGTGAGGCCAGTTGAAGTAGTCAAAGGAGGAAGAAAGTAATTGAAAAAAAAGTTGCATTCATGTGCATAATAACTTAACAAATTGATGATTTTTCTAATTTGTTTTTGCCCATGGAGCTACCCCATGGCCTCAAAGCAAATTTCACAATTCTTTATAGATGCTCTGTTCATAATACTATTAATAGTTGTTCTCCACCAACTTTATTCATATTTCAAAGATAGTTATATTAGCTAGTAAGCCAAAGCTAAATCTAACCCCCACCTTTTTTTGTTATATTCATATTTCAAAGATAGTTATATTAGCTAGTATGCCAAAGCTAAATCTAACCCCCACCTTTTTTTGTTATTTTTATTTGGAAGTTAAAATGCTATAAAGATTGGTATTCTATGCTAATTATGATATTTATACACAAAGTACATTTGTTCACCGGTCAATAACAAGTTTGCATAGTAGTAGAATTTAACTCATCTATAAGAATGAACTTGACCACAAAGTTTGACAACAAAGCAATTATAGATGTGGATTACGGATCACACATTAAAGAGAATTTTAATAAATTGGTATACTGTTATTGTGTAACCTATATAAACAACACATACCAAATAAGCACAATTTTAAAAATCTCTTATTGAGAATGATAAAAAAACTAAGAATCACCAAAAACCATACCTATGTTCTAAACCCCAATGAAAATGAAAAATATGGAAAAAAAAAAAAAGTTATAAAAAATAAATCGTAGTAAATTCATTTAACATGAAAGAATTTGTGGTAGATTTTGGGGTGGATTAAAGCTGATTTTGGACTTCTTTGTGGTTGTTTTACTTTTTAAAGCCACCAGTGGGAGATTGTCCAAATCTAAAGCGGCTTGCTCTGGAGCTTTTGGAGTAGCAGCTGTCTGAGCCTTCTCTTCAATTGCAAAAATCACTTAGAAACATGCAAAGTGGATGAAAAAAAAAAAAGGATTAGAGAATGTTAGAGCCTTATTACAAATGTTAGGCAAAGTGAATAGTATTAAAACGAAGAGTAAGCTATTGATAAATTCTGACCTTTTGAATTTCTTCCTTGTTTGCATTAGAGAAGTGAAGAGAGCTCTCTTGACTGTAAGCAATCTCCTTTGAAACCAAGGTGGGTTATTTTTGCAAACTGTTGGATGAGATGGGAATGGTGTAACTGGAGCAATTTTCTTCAAAGTAAATCCAAAAACTAAAATTTGAATCATCAAGAAATAGCGAGGAAATTAGAAACCACGTAAAAGCAACAAAATTAACATAATTAAGTTCATATCCATCAGGTGGAGGGAAACAAAGATAAAAAATGATCACACCTAAAGTGATAAAGCCACCATAAAAAACAAACTCAGAGGCTGTCTTGCAGCTCAATACACACAAATATTATAAACACTCTAAAAATTGACATTGGAAACTGTGGCCAAAGGAATTTCTGAGTGTGGAAGTCTTTTCACCAAAAAGATGTATGTAGTCCTACCTTCTTAATGAGGCTAGATACTCTTCTTTTGTCACATTTTGCTTGATCTCAATTTCTTTCTCATGATCAGATATCTGTAAACAGCAACATCAATGTCAGATCAGACTTTTTCATGGTAAACTTCTCATTCATTTTGGAGGATAAAGATGTGTTACATGGTTTGCAATATACTTGAGTTTTAATTAGTACGTCTCTAATCAATGAATTAACATACTTTTATTGTCTAAAAAAAATATCAACATATATATGGATGTTTGATGGGTAAGTCTACAGAGTAGCTTTGAGACTACTTTATGCTTTTTCCATTCTCTCATTCGGTGCATGAAAAACAAACTGACTCAATAGACACTGACTGGAAATCTAAAACTTATAGTTACAACCCAGAAAATAAAAACCAGTAAGAGCAAATTGCAAATTGAAATTAATAAAAACGAATTTAAAAGAGAGAAGGCATAGAGATTTAAAAGTTCAATAAGGATCAGTTTGAATTTAAAAATAAACTTCCCACATTTTGTGAATTGGCATAAATGTATTTTGAACTATTCAAAATCGGCAAATCAAACCTTAGGGGAAGGAAAACCCATACCTAGAAGTGAATAACCCACCAAAAACATTGATGATCGGAGCTGCGGGTGGCTGGAATCGGCCATCGAAGGTCGTGGCAGTTTGCAGTTTCTGGGCTGTTTTCTGCGCAGGGAGAGCTGGGTAGGCGGTAGGAAGTCAGGGAGAAGGTGGCTGGCGCTTGGGGTTCACGCCGGTGGGCTGGGTTGGTCGGGAAGTGGCCGGAAAAGGGTGGTGTCGCGAGCGTGCAGAGGAAAAAGAGACAGCTTGGGAGAGAGAGTAAACGTGAAAAAATGAATAAAAAGTCAGCCATCAAATGACCATAGAGACCAGACCCAAACCCTGAACTCCAAGACAGCCACCAGATCAAAAAAATTTTTGACAGTGAGAAGAGTTAGAAGGAAAACAAAAGGATGGCAGGAGGTGTAAAAAACCACAACAAATAAGGGCAAAAACATAAATGGCCAAAAAGACTAAAATAGACAGAACAAATATTAAAATGACAACATAAACAAACGTGAAAAAAAATGAGTGAGGGCAAAAAGGAAATCTCCTGCTACAGCTTAGCTACAGTAAGCCTTCTCTGGCCTTTTAGTATATATAGAATTTTATTAAGTTTTATTTAATATAAAAATATACATCTATATATACCTAGTGACACATGTGACACATGTACAACACATCCAAATATTAGATTTACTTCAAGTTTGTGTTGGTTTTACAATTGTACGGTTTAAATCTAATGTCCTTCATATTAGCTGGATTCTATACATTGATGACATGATTAACAATTGGTTTGAGTTCAAATAGTTTTAACAATTGTTGTTGATAATAAAAATCAGGCTGTGTTGTATGGTGTTTGGGTCGTATAATTTTAAGTATCCTATACTATTAGTCAATTTTAAGTTGGTATGAATGACCAAAAGCAGACTGTGAAATTGGGATCGACTAACAAGGTAGTAGGCCTAAATAAGAAAAGGGGTGGCGGGTTGGGGCCTGAGATAAGCGGGCTGGAGGTGGATTTGTGGGCTTCAAAAGATACCCAGAATGTACGTATTTTCTGGTGTCCTTGGCAGGGCTCTAGCTCGGCCTGGTCAACCTATACACATGCACTTATAGATCAATATGCTATTATATATAGAAGCTCTGTTTTAATTACTTGGAATTTAGACACAAAATGCAATGGCTTAAGTTAAACCCTTACTAGGGAAAGTGTCATGCTGTTCTCGCCAAGAGAGCACATTTCTGGTGTCCTTGGCAGGGCTCTAGCTCGGCCTTACTGGGGAAAGTGTCATGCTGTTCTCGCCAAGAGAGCACACAATGCAGATGCCACACAGTAATTACTATGCTATGAGAAGGTACGCCAACCAATCCTTGTGAACTTAGCCTGCAGCTTAATCTCATGCCTCTAGAACCTCCATATAGGCCTAAAGAACAACTCTCATAGTCTCTATAAAGCTCCTTCATTCCCAAACCAAACACCACCTAAGAATTAAACACAAAAAAGATCAGATAGCTAGCAAGTAGTAGTAGTACTGTGCGTAATTCATAAAGAGATCGATGGAAAGCCGAAAAATGAGTGGTAGTGTGAGCTTCTTCCAGATGCCATTGCACTACCCAAGGTACACCAAAAAAGACTACCAGGACATGCCTGAGTGGAAGTTGGACCGCCTTCTTGCCGAGTATGGCTTGTCTACGCACGGTGACTTGGCTTACAAGAGAGACTTTGCTATGGGTGCTTTTCTCTGGCCTCAATTTCGTCATGATCATCATCCAAACTCTTCTTCATGCTCATACCATAACCATACCATTAAGGATGCTTCCAACTCTCTTAGAGACAAAAAGTTCAAATAGTATCAACTAAGCTACGTATATATACATATATAGCTACCTAGTAGTTTTTCATATCAAGCATAATTTATATATTATGCATAAAGTCAGATCTTCTCCTGTCTTCCATATCCTATATATATATGATGCACTTTACTCTTTGGGAAGGTTAAATAATTTATTTCCAATTAATTGCAGGCTATTCATATTTTACACAGCTAAAACTATGCTTATGCACTCGCCCATGCATGTCCACCATAATCGTCTCAGTATTAGCGAAAAACTAGGTTTGTATTTGCAGTATGTAGCCCAGACGAACTCAAATTTGCTTTTTTAATCTTTGACACATGAGATTGTTTGAGGTATTTTATTTAATAGTTCTATATCTAAACTCAATATAAAAGTGTGAATAGGTGTTAAACATTCATTACATGCAGAAAAAAAAACCCCAACTTAACTCAAAGTCAATGCTCTAGCGATCCTCATTCACTCTTCTTTTAACAAAATAAAATAAATGTCACCCCATTGTTATCAAAGATGTGAGTTTTGAGGATAATGACGTCCCATTTCGAATTGGAATCGATGTCATCCATTTTTGAGAATTGTAAGGTTAACACAAAAAAGCGCAGAAAACAAAACTCAGTCTCATCTATCCAATCACAATAGGATGTGGACATATTACTGGCCATAACAAGGCAGACCTTTCGATCTCCTAGATTGAAAAAACTATAATTCAAACGTGTGCGACAATCAAAAGGCATTTGATAGTTTGGCAGATCCAGAGCTTTGATAGTGTCCACAGTATCATAATCGAACAGTTGGCAGAGTGCTATATATATAGCTAGGCGGAAATTTTTGGGTCTGCAGATAGGTAAACATTAGGCAATCATCATCATCTAGCACAGTTAAAGGCCCAAATAAGAAAATGTGTTATAGGTTGGGGCCTGAGAGAGGTGTGCTAGAGGTGGGGTTTAAGGTGGAGCTAGGATTTGTGGGCTACAAAATATATACCCAGAAGATGCAGTTAAACCCTCACTAGCCAATAGGCTAATAGCTGCTAGCTTGGGGAAGTGTCAGTCATGCTGTTCTCGCCAGGAGAGCTAGCTAGGCACAGCAGATGCACACATTGCACAGACTCAACAAAATAACTACTATGCTATTGGAAGGTACGTCAACCAATCCTTGTGAACTTGGCCTGCATGCCCAGCTTAATCATGCCTCTAAAACTTGCATGCTTTTTATGAATGACCCTCATATCATTTGAGTCTCTCTATAAAGCTCAATATTCCCAAAGCAAAGCAAGCTCAAAAAGTAGAAGCTAGTTAAAAGTAGTGCTGTGTGATCGATTGAGCATACATAAAATTTCCTGATTGGTAAGAGAGAAATTGAGAGATCGATGGAAAGCCGAAAAATGCGCAGTAGTGTGATCTTCTTACAGATGCCACTGCACTACCCAAGGTACGCCAAAAAGGACTACCAGGACATGCCTGAGTGGAAGCTGGACTGCCTTCTTGCCGAGTATGGATTGTCCACCCACGGTAACTTGGCTTACAAGCAAGAGTTTGCTATGGGAGCCTTTCTCTGGCCTGATTTTCGTCACAAAACTCTTCTTCATGCTCATACAGTCATACCATAACCATACCATAAAGGATGCTTCCAATTTTCTTAGAAACAAAAAGTTCAAACAGATAGCTACCTACCTACCTACCTGTAGTAGTTTTCATATCAAGCATAGTTTATATGCTATGCATAATATCGTATCTTCTCTAGTCCTCCATATCCTATATATGATGCTCTTTAGTCTTTGTAAGGTTGAATAATTTATTTCCAGCTACGTTATTCATATTACATAGATAAAACTATGATTATGTACTCCCACGCATGTCTACCATAAACGTGTCTCAACATTAACAATAAAATAAGGTTCCATAATTGCACAGTTGCACTAAGAATGTAGCCCAAATGAACTCAAATTTGTTTTTATAAAATCTTTGACACATGACATTGTTAGTGTATAATAAATCTGAGGAGATTCTTGTATTCATAAAAACCAGAAGCAAGTAGGGGCATAAAAAGAACAATCAACCCTATGAAAATCAATCGAGGAACGAGGAATTGCTGGCTTTGCAGATGAAATATAGTTCAGAGATTTAGACCCTTTCTGTAATATCATTCCATTAGGATTCAGCGTCTACCTACAAATCCTACATCAAAACACAACGTAACCATTCAAATTTCAGTCTACGTCCACCAGTGCCCCTAGCAAACCTAAAAACAAAGGCAAAGACTTTATACTTAACCCTTCAAGATGACATTGAAACTTTATACAAGGAGTGACTAACAAAATGGAAAATGATGAGTGACCAATATTCGCCTGCCATCCATAACTACAGTTTTGTTCATAAGACCGCTCCTTCCAGCTTTGTGGCACCTACAATTTTGTTCACAAGACCAACCACTCCTTTCAACCTTGTGGCACCTAAAGGTACTACATGACTAAAATCGCCGCCGCACACGCCTGCCATTGGGATTTGCTGATTCTGCTACAGCACCGCCCCCATCTGCTGGCAAATCTAGCCCATATATACTGCTGCCACTCCTCTTCCTACTTGACAGGAGACTCGAATTCTCATCCACTGATGCAACTGTCTCCAGCAGCTCCAGCAACATTGAGGGGCAGCTCTCTTCCAAATGCTTGTACCCATCTGATCGCATTACGGCTGCAAAACACATGAGGATTCATTAGTTCAAGTATTCAATTTTACACAAAAAAGTTGCAAAAGGAATTGAGCAGAATCCATTTATAAAAGGAAGTATGACGTGTAAAAAAATACAAGTTTTGATAAAATACATGACAATAAAGATATGTTAGGAGCTCATAACAACAATTCATGTTGTCATATGAAATGCTCTTCTGCACTCACACAAAAAAAAGTCCAAATTCATATCAAATGCAGCTTAGAAAAGAATAGAGGGCAATCGGTCTCTTGGATAGACCAATTAACAGCATATCTGGTTTAGAACTTTAAACCAGTTTCCAGGGGCTCAGATATGGCTAACTGTGCCAATCTTATGCAGGGTCCACTTGTCTCACTCCTTTACCAATTTGTTACATTTATTTTTTTTTAGCAGAAAGAGAGAGATCTTCCTTTTTTCCTTTCCTTTTCTTTACTTAAAAACAAACAAATGTATTGGAGGAGACCCCCATATACAATCAGACCCATGCCAAATCAGGAATCCTACTATACCATTCTCAAAATGCTGTCCCTCAATCAGCCAGATATCATGGTGTCACCAAAGGCTGACCAGAGGACCCACACGGAATATCATAAATTTTAATGGAACATCCTTATTGACATCCTGAAACCACAAAAAATGATAAAGATACCTGTAACATTTTTTATGAGCCAGGCACGCATGAGAAAGCATCAAGAATAGTTGAGGCTACTGAGAAAAAGAAAAAACCGAAATTGACATAACCTGAAACCTTACACGATCAGAATAACAGAATCTATGAGCAACACCCACCTCCCAAGTTTGCCGAATTTGCTGCAAATTTTAGACACACAGCCTTGAGCTGTGGACAGTGGTGTTGCTCAGCAAGGGCAAGTGTGGTCGCCACTGTTTCAGTAGTGATTTCTTCACACAACTTTGATTCACACACTACTTTCAATCGATCTAAATTATAGAGGTCTGCAGCAGCCAACAGATGCTGCACCATGACAGTGAATGTGCATAAAGGTGATGAGCCCATAACTTCGTGTACATCAGGAAGTTTGTCTGTGTAAATAAAAAGAAGCATTGCCTGGGGAAAAAAGAGATAAATCTCCATTTAAGTCATTAAACCTGCTCAAAATAGGAGTGCATACAAAGAATAACAAATGTGTTTTTCGGAAAAGCAATAATAACAAATGGATTGATATTTTCAGGAAAGCTCATTCAACACTGAATATTAGTCACAGGAACAAAATCTAGAAGTGCTTATTTTTCCCTATTAGATGTTTTGGGCATAAAATCTACATTACATGATACTTTTGAAGCCCCCAATGCTAACCAGATAAAATTAGTATCTGCCAGGCAATTTCAACTTTCCAACATTTCTTCTGTTCATTTTCTAACTGAATTCATAAAAAGAACCTTTTTAAGTTCTGTTTGATTCCTAATACAAGCATAAAGACTGAATATAAATTATATCATGGAGGGAAATACAAGTACCCAATTCTTAGTGCGTATGCATGTGCTACAATCTTTCTATTACTTTAGATGGTGATAAGTGGGAACAACAAGATCAAGAAGCATTACCTTGAAGATAAAGGGCTCAACATCCTCCACGACTACTTTATCTATGCTACAATCCCCTACGAGTCCAAAAAACTGAGCTCTAAATACTGGAGAACGAGCAGCAAGTATCAACTTGTGAGCTTTAAACTGTTCATCGCCAACCTGAAAAACTACATCACAACCAGCTTCAGAATCTAGAAAGTCCTTAAGATGTCGACCCATGTCTGATGGTGGTACGGTAATTGTAAATTGTTTTGGTCGCTCAAGGCGAGTTCTGACAACTCCAACAGTGCAGTTCAATACAAGGCAATCATCCTTTAAAAATTCAGAAGTTTCTAAGGCTGCCCTTCTGAAAAATCGCTTGTAACCCCTGAAATGTAGCCAGAGAAGTAAATCTGATGATGGAAACATGCAGAAACTTCCAACAGAACAATCCTCAAAAGCTTATCCAAAACTTGGTAAATAGGTTACAAAAACTGCAACTAATTGATAAAAAAACCTGAAAAACAATAAATGATAAACCTATTGAAAAACAAATGTCACCATCTCTCTTAAATTATTATCAATAACCATCCCTGAGCCACAATTCACCAAAAGGGAACTCAGTTTCATCATCAAAATCAAAAATTTACGACACTGATAAACTGAAACACAACAAAAAACACATACCACATGCTGCCTCTGTACTTCAACGTGTACGGCCCACTCTCGAGCGCTCGATCAAAGTGACTATGCACCTTGTCCTTCCCACTCCTGGTCTGGTCCACCAAGGTCAGCTCAAACAGAGCCCTCACGTCCGTGCCCTCACTAACCAGAGCAATGAAAACCGAGACGTACATGGAGCTATCCTCGGGGTTTTTACCGTCGGGGTAAAAGTAAATCGCCCAATCGTAACCGCCCACCGTGAACGTGTCGCTCATTATGTACTTTCCGGCACCCATCCCTTTGGCCAACGAATACCCCTTTATCGTGAACCGGTGCGAACCGTTCACGGTCTCGCTGATCGACCTCGAACACGACTCTAGCTCGGGCTTCGAATTCGCCATGGCTTCACCACCGCCCAATTGAGCCCCACTGGAAGATTTGTGAATCGGCATCGGAGAACAGTCTCGGCAGAACCCTAGCACGCGAATCCGCCAAAAAGTGGCCGTGCCATGGCATGTAATTCGTGCAGATTGAAAGTTGAAACCCTAATTTTGGGTTTGAATGGCGAATTGAAACCCTATAAGCGAAGGGGAAAATGGTGAGGGAAAATTGCAGGAGGGGGTTCGTGGTTTTTGCTTTGGGGGATTAGGACTTTAGGAGTTGGGCGGGTCCTAATTTGCTTTTGACGGGCCACCAATTGGAACGTCGTGAGCGGGTGGGTCGTAATTTTATAGTGCTTTCGATTTGGCTGACGTGTGTTTTGGGTTCTGTTTGGAGCTGCTGAAACTGTGTTCCGTTCCGGGAATGGGACTGGGAAAGTGGCCAGTCGGAAAAAGGAAACAAAATAAAAAGCAAACAAATTATTTGTATTTCAAAATTTAAATTCATGTTAATCAAAGATCCTATGCTATGAGAAATACATTCAACTACTAATTTGCTAGCAATGCAAACCATTACACGAATTTGGCCAACTCTCTTCATTCACATTTAATATAGACACATATATCGATGCTACATGGGAACATGTGTCTATCACTAGACATTACATGATGGAAAGGAGGGCAATAATAATCTTAATTATAGTCGACCAATGAAATCAATGGTGGATATGTTCTAATTTAGTGAGATAATTTAGTTGATATGTTCTAATTTAGTGAGATAATTTAGTTGCTCACGTTTTAAGTTTGCTCTTTAGTGATTACCGGTTAAACTTCTCATAAAGCCATGGTCACGTTTTAGGTTTACATTTGAAAATTACACATTACTCCATATATAATTTAGGTTTCCNCCATATATAATTTAAGTTTCCAAAATGGCAATTAGATATTATAGTAAATTTTTTTAAACCTCCTAATCACAAAAAAAATTTCCTAAACCCCCACTCATTTAGAAACTCTCCCAAAACCTCCTAAAACTTATAATACTTTATTTACCCCTCTGACACGAGCTCAGTGTAACTGTATTTCTGAAATATAGTGTAACTGAAACTGAATATTAAAAAACAATTACACTAAAACTGAATTTCAAAAATACAATTACACTCCAAAGTAACTATAAATAATTAAAATATTTTTTTAAACAAAAAAATGCGGGTCCATAAAAAAAGTTACACCTTAACTAAACCCTGACTAAACAAACAGTTACATCTTCGCTAAACAAAATAGTTACACTTTCACTAAAAAATCTAAATTCAGTTTTACTAAAAACAGTTTCACTTCAGTGAAATTATTTTTAGGGAAATTGAAATCAACAACATTCAAACCCTAGGCTATGTAGTCCGATCTTAAACTCAAATTCTAGGCTACGTCGCCATTATCGTCTCAAGTTGTTTCCACTTGCAAATTTAATTTCATAATTTTAGTAGATTCAGTGAAATTAAATTCAGTTTCAATAAACTCAAATTTAGTTTCACTAAATGCACTTAAACTCTAATACATGCCATCAAAATCATATTCCATTAAAAATAAATTTTCATAAGCCCCAAACAACTCCAGCACCACCTCTCCTGAATCTCCCGCAGCCACCACACTAGCTTAATCAAGCTACTCGGCACCAACCTCTCCGGCAGCAACTACTTCGTCCTCTAAGTCAACCTCGCCAACTGTCTTCGAAACCCCAGATCCAAGCTTCTTCGTGCTTGATCGAGCCACTGCTCTGGCCTCGACTCCAGCTTCCATAACGACATCAAAACCTCAAGCATAATCGTTTTTGAAAACCATACCTCTAAGGCCAGGAGCTGCCACATCAACTCTAGCCAGGATCTGCCAAGCATAATCGTTCAGCTACGATCGGAGCATGTCGCCGTCGTTCGAGCTAGAGATGCTTACAGAAATGAGGTGAGGTGCGACGCCGGCGCGATAGGAGCCGGCGATGTCACCGTCGTTCAAGCTGGAGGTGGATTGCAACTACATGATGATGAGATAAGGTGCGACGCCGGCCAGAAGAGCTCGTAGAGGAGAAAGAGGGAGCTAACCAGAGGAAGGAGAGAGAGAGAGAGAGAGAAAAAAAAGCAAACCAAACGTTACAGAGAAAGAAAAGAAAAAAGAAAACAGGGTAAAATTGGAATTTTTAAAAAAAGATGGTCAACTGTAAATGGGTAGAGGTTGACTAGAGGGTTTAGGAAAATATTAAGTGTAAGATTGGGGGTTTTGGGAGAGTTTGATTTTGAGTGGAGATTATGAGAGAATCTATCTCTAATTAGAGGATTAGTAAATATTTACATTAGATATTATCATAAATTAAGTCAATAGTCTAACTCAATACCAAATTTATTTTAAATATTAATTTCATTTATTTACTATTTTGCCCTTATTTTTGCTATTGCTTTCTTCTCTGATTTGTAAGGGTAAATCCTCATTTTTTATCTCATCTCCTCATTCGAAACTAAACATAACATAAACGCTAACAAACTGAATATTTGTAATATTAAAACTTTTTATGAATTGATATTTTTTAGAGTGGCAATGTATGTAATTTATTGTAATAGTTATGTCATCTTTTATCTTAATCTGTAATTTAATTTATTACATTTTAGTCAATAGTAATTATAATAGTATTTTAATATAGTTCATTAACTAATTTGTAATATTAAAACTTTAATTGACTTATTTATAAATACTAAAAAAAAAAAAAAAAANAAAAAAAAAAAAAAAACCTCTCTCTGTGCTTTATTAGGATAGTCTAGTAGGTTGTCCTAGCTACTTAATTGTTCATGTGGTCTATGACCAATTATTGTACATTTGTACATATACAGTGATCCAATTCACACTTTTTTTTGCCCAGGGATCCAATTCACACTTTATTCTGTTTAAACATGTTATGCTCTTTTTGTCGCAATTTTATGGTATTTCCATGTGATGCCCACTCATGCTGGACACATGATGATCCATTTAATGAATATTTCTCTTGGTAATTTTATTTGCAGAGGGCGAAGAAAAAAAGATTAGAAAAAAAGAAGAAAAAAAGAAGTTGGTTAGCTGAGAGAAAATCCATTTCATGATTTATCGTGTTTAGTTTTCATCGGACGACTAAAGAACAATGTCGTACAAACGGCACGTGCAAGGAAGAGCCGTAATTCCAAATCCCATCACCCAGTGACTCGCATCGTTTTCACTCCACGAACAACGAGACGTGGAACATCACCCATTCCATTCCATGCAATCGCAATCCTTCGGAAGTGCCACGTGTAACCATGTCACACTCACTCCACTAAGCATTTCTATACCACCGGGGGTGACACTAACAAGCAGTCAACTGTCTCTATTTGCCAGCTCTGTCTGATGCTCATCTCCCTCGACAATTCTAACCTCTCCGTCCTCCGACTACACTCAATCTCAGATTCTCTCTCAGTGTCTCACTCTCAGACACCACATTCCGATCTCGATTCCGCAACCCACTAAACGCAGCGTTTCGTTCTCAGTTTACGGTTCAAATAAATTAAATTAAAATTATTCCAAAAAAGCATGACAGGCTTGAGTAATGGCGATTGGCTGAAAATCAGAATCCCATTGATTATAAAAATTTGGGGGTTTGTTATGATCTCGGTGACCTTCTTCTACTTGGGCAAGCACTGGTCCGATGGGTCCCAGCAGCTCCTCTTCTTCACCACCACGCGCCAAACCCCTTCCACAGTCGCCACGTCACCCAACCTCAACAAGCCCGTCAACCTCTCCGCCCTAATTCCCCAAAACCAAACCCTAGCGCCACCATTACTGTCGCCTTCTCCTCCTTCTCCTCCTCCGCCTCTTCCACCGCCGCCGCCGCCCGATTTGATCCAACGGTTCGGGATCGTGGACGAGAATGGCACCATGTCCGACGAGTTCGAGGTCGGGGAGTTCGATCCGAACGAGGTGGTGGAGAATTGGGGCAGTCGGAACGAGACTGTGGCTGAGAGCGACGGAGGGAGTGGTGGCTCTGGTAGGAGGGTCAGCGTGAAGAGGTTTGAGCTCTGCCCTAAGACTATGAGCGAGTACATACCGTGTTTGGATAATGTGGAGGCCATTAAGAGGCTCAAATCCACGAAGAAAGGTGAGCGATTCGAGCGGCATTGCCCACAGCAAGGCCGGGGTTTGAATTGCTTGGTTCCGCCGCCCAAGAATTACAAGACCCCCATTCAGTGGCCGAAAAGCCGCGACGAGGTATTTGCTTTGTTTTTTAAGTTATTAACTGTGCTGTGCATGCTATTTTCGATTTGTTTTGTTGGTAGTAAAATTTGTATTTTGAAGAAGTTGTTAGAATTGTGGGTCTTTTTTAAATGCAGCTTAATTTAAATGCAAATGCAGCTTTATTCAGCTTCGTTTAAGGTATAAAGCAAATTAAGGAAAGTTCGGAATGAAAGGTCTAATTGCTGCCAATGGTTCTTCATTTTTGTCATTAATAATGTATATTCATATTTGTATTATTTAAGATTTGATCTTTCGAACTTTGCTAATGAAAATGGCACTTCATTGCAGGTTTGGTTTAACAATGTACCTCATACTCGTCTAGTTGAAGACAAAGGGGGTCAAAACTGGATTACACGACAGAAGAATAAGTTTAAGTTTCCTGGAGGTGGTACACAGTTTATACATGGGGCAAACGAGTACTTGGATCATATTTCAAAGGTTATAATTGTATAGAATTAAACATAATTGGGAAATGGGAGCTGATAATTTGAACATTGCATGGGTTATTGTCTCTTGATTCACTGATGGTCAAATTCTAATCATGTAGGTGGTCTCTGACATCACCTTTGGTCATCATACCCGAGTTGTTTTGGATGTTGGATGTGGTGTTGCAAGTTTTGGTGCTTATCTGCTGTCACGAAATGTGGTTACCATGTCAATTGCACCCAAAGATGTCCATGAGAACCAGATTCAGTTTGCTCTTGAGCGTGGTGTGCCTGCAATGGTAGCAGCATTTGCTACTCACCGTTTGTTATACCCAAGTCAGGCATTTGACTTGATACATTGCTCAAGATGTAGAATTAATTGGACTCGTGACGGTATGCCATTTTTGTATCATACGGTTTTTCTTTTTAACGGTTCTTCATAGCTAAAGAATTTTGAAATTTATAACTAATGATCGAGTAACAAGCATCAGAGTACGCTTTGGAGTCTATGCAAGCACTAGTGATAGCATTGCAATTACTCAATCTCTCCATAATTTGGTCACCTTAAAAAAGAAAAAGAAAAATTGTTATTGCAAAGGGAAAAGCAAAATTTATTCCTGAACTTGGGTTCTTGCGAAGATCACTTGTAGTAACCTTAAGATTTTTCACCCTCTCTCTTTGGACTATTGTTTTTTTTTTTGTTAAATACTCTTTTGACTATCAAAATCTCAGTTTTTGAAGCAGCGTGTCATATTTGTCACATTTTCTATTGTTGAATCTTGCTTCAAACATTATTGACCTAGGCTATCTACGGAGTATAGTTTGCTACATGGTCATGCAAAACTTTAAATTTCATTTGCCAATTATTGTCTTAATTACATAATATCTCTGTGTTTAGCTCACTCGCGTGGGAGATATCATCTGATTGTGGTTTTCTTTACACTCTTTTCATTCTTTGTGGTGAAGATGGGATATTGCTGCTTGAGGTTAATAGGATGCTCCGGGCAGGAGGATATTTTGTTTGGGCAGCACAGCCAGTTTATAAGCATGAAGAAGCCCTAGAGGAGCAGTGGCAAGGTGTTACTCTAAAACTTTTCCATTTGAAGTATACTTGTTAATTTTTATTTTTTTTCGCTATATTGATTGCTAGTTAGTGTTTGAAAGTTCTGCAGTCGTTGTATTAGTATTTTATGACTTTTAGATGATTGAAAACAAAATAACTTTTCTCTCCAACTCTAAATCAGTTCTGAATTCTCTGTCCACCAAATTATAACCTATAATTTCTCTTTTACTGTGAATCCTAACTATTAACTTTAATTCTTCCTTGAAGACTACATTCACCGACAAACCAGCAAAACAACCTTGTTTTAGGTATTTTCTTATCTAGCTTTCCTTTAGGCATCATATATGACTGTGTTTCCAGTTTTGAGAAGGTACGGATCGATTAGAGACGTGTGATCAAGGGTGTTATGGAGTTGTATACGAACTTCTTATTTGCTGACATTAGTAGTTTAATGCAGGCCACCTGCTGTCTGTCCATGAACAGTGGATTGAAAAGAACATATAATGTTGGGTTAGTAACGTATCTGTTTTCTTTTTCTTTTTTTCTTTTCCAGAGATGCTTAACCTCACCACACGACTCTGCTGGGAGTTTGTGAAAAAGGATGGCTATATTGCAATATGGCAGAAGCCCTTTAACAACAGCTGCTATCTGAATCGGGATGCAGGAACTAAACCTCCATTGTGTGATCCAAGTGATGACCCAGACAAAGTTTGGTATCTCTCTCTCTCTCTCCTTTTAATAATGATTTGATAATTTCATTAAAAATAGGTTATTAACTTATTATCAGAATCTGTATATGTGGTTGACTTGCTTCTTGCTGTTGTGAAGGGTTTCAGTTATTAATTTATTGGTATTCTTTGTATGATGAGTCAGGTATGTTGATCTGATGGCATGCATCACAAGACTCCCTGAAAATGGTTATGGAGCAAATGTAACAACATGGCCAGACCGTTTGCAAACTCCCCCTGATAGGCTTCAGAGCATACAATTTGATGCCTATATTTCCAGAAAAGAGCTTTTCAAGGCAGAATCTAAATATTGGCATGAAATAATTGAAGGCTATGTTCGTGCTTTACATTGGAAGAAGATTAGATTAAGAAATACAATGGACATGAGAGCTGGCTTTGGAGGGTATATATTTATCTTGTGTTCTACTGCGCTGCCTTTTCTACTTTTTTGCTTAAATTTTCTCACTGCTTATGGTCTATCAATTGGTTGGCAGATTTGCAGCGGCACTCATTGAACTTAATTTGAATTCATGGGTTATGAATGTGGTTCCTGTTAGCGGCCCCAACACCTTACCTGTTATATATGACCGTGGACTTATTGGAGTTATGCATGACTGGTACAGTACCAACTGTTTTTCTTTGTATAGCTGTATCATGATGTGGGATTCTTGCTTGGACACTAGGATTGATGGTTCTTATCATTAAAGTTTTGCATTGCTCATATATGCCTTATATGCCAGTTTCTTTTATTCTGAAGTTGTGGTACTTATAAACTGTATCTGATACTTGTTATGTTCAGTCATATGTGTGTTACGTACATATATATGGTACATAATTTTCTTTTTCGGGTATTAAGACTGATCTTACCACTCCCTCCAAAAAAAAAAAAAAAAAAAAAAANGCAATTCCTAAATCCTTGCTGAACCATATCTATTCCCAGTCCATTCCTTTTTTTTGTTGGTTGTGGGGGTGGGTGGGGGAATCACGTTGCATGGCATGGTATGCATAATTGACCTTGCCAAGAGCCATTCATTCAGCACATAATGTCAAGTTCCTTTAATCTCCTGCTGTTCAATCTGTTTTGACTGGTTCTTGGAACAAGTTCCAGTGATTTGAAAGTAACTAATTCACATTAAATGTATCAGGTGCGAGCCATTTGATACATACCCAAGAACCTACGACTTTTTGCATGCAGCTGGCCTCTTCTCTGTTGAGAAAAAAAGGTCTCTCTCTCTCTCTCTCTCTCTCTAAGTAGAAAATTTAATTTCATAGTTGCTGCAATGAGGGCGGTTTACATTTTACTGAGAACTAAAATTCACTGCATTAGTAGTTATGCAGTTAATTTGAAACAAAGGTACTCCAGAAAAAATAGCTGTTCATTAGTAAAATAATAAAATGTAGTCACCGGCCCTTATAGCATGGTGATACATTTCTCTCTGTATTAAGTAGGAGGTCTGGATTACCTTCTAATTGGGGTTGTTAGTCAAACAGTTAGAGAAATGGAAAATGGGATGTAGAATTATATTTGTTGTCTTTGGATCAATACTGCGTACCTTCTTTCTTCTTGTTCTATTGTCTGGGGGTGAGGTTTTCACTCCATGATTTGATGTTTGGGTGTAATAAAGACTTTGGTCATAGTGTGGGGTGGCTTTATGTTATTTATTTTTTATTTTATCTCTTCTTTTTTTAAAGCCTGATATGATACATATCATCATAAACAGATGCAATATCTCTACAATCATGCTTGAGATGGACCGTATTCTAAGACCTGGTGGACATGTATACATCCGTGACTCTCTTTCTGTCATGGATGAACTTCAAGAGATTGCAAATGCCATGGGCTGGCGCTTCAATTTGCGAGACACATCAGAGGGTCCTCATGCAAGTTATAGACTCTTTATTGCTGAGAAACGCCTCTTGCATAGTTGAAGCCTTACGAATTGGCGACCGGATTGTATTTTAGCACTTATCACTGTAAGAAAAATGAGCAAAAGATGCCCTAATGGGAGAAATACTCAGTGGAAGTGTAGTGGGAGAGACGGAGGGAATTCTTTTGATTGGTGTAGTGGGATTGAGTAGCAGACATAGGGTAGGGTACCCTCTAAATGAGTCGGAACACGGTCTGGATGATGAGGATTCGAATGTAGTTAACACTACCCCCCTACCTGTTGTGTTTGTGAAATAGAATCTCATAGTACGCTTGATTTTTACAACCAATGTTTAGATTTACACCAGAGTTCTAAGTTCTTTATGTATGATGTACATAATGGGCACATCAAATATCAATTCTGATTTCTCTTATTTTTTATTTAATATTTACTTGGTTCTATGAATTTTGATGCCATGTTCTTTGCCTCCAGTTAGAGAGAGAGAGAGAGAGAGAGAAGAGAGAGAGAACGAAACCCATTCACACTGAGGTCAGACTTGTTATATTAAAGCCGTAAAATTTTCTTTTCTTTTTAAAGGTTGAGAAAGTGAAAAAGTGAAGAGAGAGAAAGGGGTGGGGATCGCTAGATTGTGAACTGCTGTGATTTTTATAACCATTAGTTGAGAGCTGCTGCAGTGTTTTACACGAGAGCTTGGAATGCGAGTTTTCCGTTGAACATGGGTTTCAAAGCAAATCCCATTTTTCTTTTATATTATATTTTAAACCAACAACCACAATTCTCCTACATTATGTGCATTTTGGAGGGAATGACTGATGAAGCATTACCCTGTTGACAAATTCTTTGTTCAGAATAATACCCTCTCAGGTACAGCTCTAATCTTTTAGTCGGGAAACAAAATAGCAAACAACCCGATTACTTGTTTCTACGAGGCCAGGCTGGCCAGCATACACATTGCACTCTGGAAAGGTTAAAGCATCAAACCGTTTGAAAAATTGCTTCTACTTTTCAATCAAAACCATGCAGTGAAAGTTTTGTTTAATGGAAGACTTCACATCATAATTGTCTATCAGATTTTGGTCTTTTTTGTTGTTGTTGATCCTGAGATGTCTGAAGAGGAGGCTTTTGAGTGGTTGACCTTTTGGGCTGGTTTTTTGGCTTCTTTTTCTTTTTCTGATATTGAGGTTGCGCTTTTGAGGGCAAGTGTGCCAGAGGACAAGTTGGTTGCCGGGGGCCATTATTGTTGGTTCGTGTTTGTGAATGTGAGCTCTCAGCCCTGTACTGTTGTGGATGAGTTGCTTGACATCGCTCAAAATCGTAAACCGGATTCCTAAGAGGTGTTCTTCCAATAAGACGCAATGTTCGTGGTTGGACTAGTGTAGCGAGAAGGGAACACTGATTGGCTAAGATAAGCCTACGACTTCTTTTTCTTTTTCTGATATTGAGGTTGCGCTTGTGAGGGCGAGTGTGCCAGAGGACAAGTTGGTTGCCGGGGGCCATTATTGTCAGTTCGTGTTTGTGAATGTGAGCTCTCAGCCCTGAACTGTTGTGGATGAGTTGCTTGACATCGCTCAAGATCGTAAACCGGATTCCTAAGAGGTGTTCTTCCAATAAGACGCAATGTTCGTGGTTGGACTAGTGTAGCAAGAAGGGAACACTGATTGGCTAAGATAAGCCTACGGTAGGTCATCTCAAATGCCGCTGATATCCTTTTCAATGCATTCATGCTAACCCTCCTTGCAGCATTTTCTGGCTGCTCAAAAGGATCTTCAATCTACCCAAGCACCAATTTAAGTAACAGAATCAGTAGTGATGACAGCTATGCATATCTTTATCTCTGAAGAAACAGAGGGAGCATCACCAAAAATATATAAAAAATGGAGAGAGAGAGAGAGAGAGAGAGAGAGATGAATTACAAATATGGCATAAGTTTGGGGCAAGCATCTCATATTGCTTTCTATGGCTTCCCATTGTCCAGTATATGTGCAAATTCCTAACTCCGAGGCCCTCGAACTAATGCCAGAAAACTGCAAAATATACAAAATGACCACCATCAAATAGAAAGGATGCCTAACTGGAAATCCTAAGTAATGGGTAGGGCAAATTGTTTTGGTGTGGACTACATGGTTACAAGCCACTCAGGTTAAAAGCATTAAATATATACAATTTAAAACATTTGCCGAGGTAGAAAATACCTTCCCAAGGAATGAAACGAAAAGCTCAGACAAAGAACTTCTGTTTTTTGGTCTCAATTTGTTTGATTTGAACCTTCTTATATTAGCAGCACATGATTCCAAAATACATCTCTCTGCCTCAACCCTCAAGCCTGCATAGCACAATGAGATATTTGTTGTCTAAATTTTTCAATTGATTGTTAAGATTAACAAATTCCTTTCAGATGTATTTTAGATTATCTTTTGTACATTCAGACTAATTCTTATCAAAAGTACTGTGGACCTTTTTTTTTCATTGTATAAACAATTCTTACAGAAATTGCGGTTTAAATACCTTCTATAATACCTCTCACAAAAAAATGTCAAAGAACAATCTCACTCCTATGGTTATCTACAAGATATACAAATTCAAGATAGTAAATGAATCCTGTACACTGATTATACTTCTTGCTAACCATATGGCCCAAGTATCAATACATATCATCTCTCAGACCAGGCCTACTTCTAAGTAGAAAAAAGTCTAGGACAGTGAAAGATGTAGGAAAAAAAGAACATTTTAGAGATAACGCAATCATAAGATTGAAATTAAAATCTGGTTCCTCACCAACTAAGATTTTCTGTTAAATATTTCCAAGAAATAATCAGTACTGCTTCAACTATGACATCAAATGGTGAAGACTCCTATCATACTGTACCTCTCATAGTGTAACAAACAGTCAAACACAACCTTCAGGGTCTTTCAGAACAACTTATTTTCAATCTTTTGCAATTTTTCGAACAATGTCAATTGTGTTCCATTTGTAGAGAAAATGAGTTCATCTGTTTAAGATAAAATTTTAAAAATGAGAAGTACCTTTCAGATCATCAACGAGATTTCCAGGATATATATCTTTAAGAGGTGGCAAAATTGCAGGTGCACATGTCTGAAAAAATAAATTAAAAAACAAGAAAAATATTAAATTAAAACAAGGAACATATGCTGCACAAAGCTGAATCATGTATATTGTTAATGTTAGTGCATGGAAGCAACAACAGAAATTGAAACAACTGAAGAATATTAAATGCATACAACAAAATGCTTGGACAAGAGTAGATTCAGCCTGGCATCAAATAGACATAACACATCAAAAAAATCACACAACACGAAAAATGAAGAAATAGACAGTATAAATCTGGTGAAATAATAAAAAATGACACTTCGTAAACTATGGCAAATGATGAGAAAAGCCCAAAAAGGTTACAGAAGCTGTTACTACTCTACTGCCAACAAACCAGGTCCATACCAACTATCTTAGATGATGAATAAAGTGCAGCTGAAACAGTCTAAAGAATCCCCTCTTGAAACTACTTTCCAGTCAACACCAGAAAAGAAGATTTAAGATTACCTGAAAATGGAAGACCACAAGCAAACTGAGAGAGTATGAATTGAAAGTCCCAGATTTTGCATTATTTATATTGTGTGCTTTCGCCCATTCCTTTACCTACAAAGGAATATATCATATAGGAACATTTCTCCTTTTTAAGTATTCTAATCGGCAATGATAATGTACCAGTAAAACTATATCGCGGAAGCGCACATCTATCTCATTGATCCTGAACAAAAGTTTGGACTTCATTTGGCCTATCAGATTATCGACTGAAATATCACAAGAGATGTTTGGGAGATTACTTTCAACCCTTAAAAGGGGCACCCTTGCGTTGGGTATAAAATTTAAACTTGCTCCATCCACCTGAAAATCAATGTTAATTAAGCAAAATCAAATTCCTCAAGCTCACACAGGGATTCCTGTTGCTTTTTCATAATATAGAAACTTATATAGTATATAAAACCTAAAGATTTAATAGATTAAAATAAAGGTTGGAATAAGCATTAAAAATGGACAACTGATTCTAAAATTTCTTTTTTAAAGAAAATACAAAACTACTGTTATACATGTCCATTTGCTTTTTGCATTCTAAGGAGAAAATGTTTTTAATACAGAAAGATATGACAAGGAATAACAGCCAAAATGATGTAAGAAATAAATAAACACCATTCCTTGCATTCCCAATTTCAAAATGATTCTACAAAGGCAATTAACTTGACTTCTTTTCTTTTTATAAATTCAATGTAGAATGAAGTGGAAGGATCCATGTTCAATGTAATATGTAAGAGCCTCTTAACGCCATTTTATGTGTTTACTGACGAAACACAAACAGCATATGAGTCAATGACATGTTCACTATAGTATAATAGTATACAACCACCCTGGATGCCAAATTAGTTTAACTAAAATAGAAATATGCCATAGACAGGTGAAGATAATGAAAGATTGAAGGTCCCCACTATGCACTGTTTGCTTTGGCAGTTAGATAAGAACACGTAAATGACAATTCATGATCCAAGGTCGATGCATGTTTTCTGCTCATTACAAGAAAACACAACGAACATACCTTTCTGTCTCATAGCTCTCATCACATCACTCAGTACATGTTGTTTTTCACTCTTTCCGCAAGAGAATATAAGTGAATGATTGGAAAACTCAATCGAAACATCCAAGTCTCCCCACCGTGTAAAAAGATCAGACACAAATGATCCAAATGGCTACACAGTTGCACCTGTTTTTATGCCAAATTTTCATCTACAGAGTTAGAGATAATAAAATTCAATATGGGACCAAATATGAACAAATAAGACAATCTTCTAAGTTCTAACTTAGCTGACATTTTAAGTCAAAACCAAAATTTTGCTATTCTTTTCCTCATTAAGAACTGCCGTGTTGTTAGGTAGGAATGCAGTGGACATCATAAATTAATTGATTGTTAGAATTTATGAACAATAAAGAGCACTTTTGAACTACATAAATATAGGATGAATACCATGGAACTGTAATACTAATCACCTCTTAAACTTTCTACTGATTCAACAACTCCCCGTAACTCATTTAAGATGTGCCACCGTGCTTCCCATTCCTCGGGTGAGGGTTTGACAACAAGTAGTATATCCTTGAGAGTATCCTCCAATGTACCTTGGGTACTCATTTTTCACTTCTGGTTAACAACAAAATGTCAAAACCCTATTGCAAAATGACTTCCAGCACTAACGATATTATGCATAATAAAAATTAGAAACAGTAAAGTCGCTGCAATAAATGGTTACACCCATTTCCAGTAAACATGAATGTCATATGACTCATATCAAAAGCAACATATAACATTCCATCAAACAAATCCTATTCGCCCTTTTGACAATCAACCATAAACTGACATTTGAGAAGTATTCAGAGTTACAATTTGTACGATCCATATGTCATTCATGCAGATATTACAACAAAATCAATTTTCACTCCATCGGACAAACAATAAAAGACAGATAACTAAATATTTGTCATCAAACTAAACCCGCATGCAAAATCAAGCTTCATATATCTTCAACAGAAGCAGAAGCAGAATCATCAAAAGATTAAATTTTTTACTGACCACAGGTCGAAAAACATCATGAATGAGAGTATTACCATCCAGAACGACAAAGCAGAAAACTTTATATAATAAACAACAAATGAAATACACACATATATATACCTTGAGCTTAAAGTAGAAGTGCAGAAGTGGTCTGCTTTGTGCCTTTGTTTAGTGAGGACATAGAAATCCCGCTGAGTACATCAATTGTGGGTTTTGGGAGTGGTGGAAGAAAGGAAAGTGCCCGAGTCCAAGTGGTAAAACTACGGAAACCAAACTACCAACGTAAAAAGGCTTTAGTGACTCCTCCTTTTATTTTAAATTTATTTTTGTTAAGGTTCTTAATTAGTTACGTTAGTTTCTTATGGTTTTTTGTTGGTAAGAAACTAACTCGTTACATAAGTTTAGCTTAACAATAATTTTATATAAAACAGTCAGGCTGGTCAATTGTGAAGGTCTAAATAATTTTGAGGAATTTTGGATTGATTTGCGACCAACTTTTGTTATTTACTCACACAGTCACACGAGTTTATTACAAAGATGCTCAGCAAGTTGGTCAACTGAGATGATTCAAATGACAATACTCATTTAGAGAGAAAGACAACCAAACGGTCCAAACCCATTCACACTGAGATCAATCTCTTCATATAAAATCCTGAATTCAATAGTTCTTATTTTCTAAAAGAAAGTGAAAATAAAGAGATTGTGAAACTGTTGTGAATTTGAAAACCATTAGTTTGGAGCTGCTGCAGTTTTTTACACGAGAGCTTGAAAATGGATTGCACATCGGGTCAAATTGACTTTTTTGTTTTATGTAAACCAACAGCCAAAATTCTCTCATGCGCATATTAGAGAGAATGACTGATGAACCCGATAACTTCTTAGGTACAGCTTTAATCTTTTAGTCAGGAAACAAAATAACAAAGAACCGAGTACTTGTTTCACTTGAATGCTAGGGGGGCTAGGCTGGCCAGCATACACAAACTTAAAGGCAACGACCCATTTGAACTATATCTTCTTACTTTCAATCAAAAGCCATGCAGTGCAGGGTTTGTTTATATGCAAACTCTCACATCATATTTGTCTAACAGATTTTGGTCTCCACTTTTGTTGCTGCTGATCCTGATATGTCTCGAGAGGAGGCTTTATAATGGTTGACCTGCTGAAATGGCTATCTGGGTTTTTCTGAAACTGAGGTTGCGCCTGTAAGGGAGAATGCACCAGAGGGTGACTTGATTGTCGGAGGCCATTATTGTTGGCTGGGGTTTGAGAATGGGAGCTCTCAGCCCTGTACCATTGTGGATGAGTTGCTTGACGGAGCTCAGAATTGTAAGCCAGATTCCTAGAAGGTGGCCTTACAATAAAACGTAATGTTTGTGGTCGGACTAGTGTAGAAAGAAGGGGATCCTGATAGGCTGAGATGACAGGGGAACTGTGACTGGCTGAGATAAGCCTGCGGCGGCTCATCTCAAATGCTTCAGATATCCTTGTCAATTCATTCTTGCTAACTCCCCTTGCAGTATTTTCTACCTGCTCAAAAGGATCTTCAATCTACCCAAGCACCAATTCCAGTAACAAAATCAGTAGTGGTCACAGCAATAGACATCTTTATCCATGAAGATACAGAGGGAGCAACAGCAAAAATTATAAAACAGGTGGAGAGAGAGAGATGGAATTACAAATATGGCATAAGTTTGGGGCAACCATCTCATGTTGCTTTTTATGGCTTCCCATTGTCCAGTATATGTGCAAATTCCTAACTCTGAGGCCCTCATATCAATGCCAGAAAACTGCAAGATACACAATATGACTGGCCATCATCAAATAGAAAGGATGCCTAACCGAACATCCGAAGGAATGGGTAAGGCAAATTGTTTTGGTGAGGAATACTTGATTACACAACTCTCAGGTTAAAAACATTAAATATATACAATTTAAAGTATGTTCCAAGGTAGTAAATACCTTCCCAAGGAATGAAATGAAAAGTTCAGACAAAGAACTTCTGTTTTTTGGTCTCAAATTGTTTGATTTGAACCTTCTTATATTAGCAGCACATGTTTCTAAAATAAGTCTTTCTGCATCAGCCCTCGAGCCTGCATGGCACAATCAGACATTTGTTGTCTACAGTAATCAATTGATTGTTCAAAATTTAACAAATTCTTTTCACATGTATTTTATATATCTTTTATATATATATATATATAAACACTTAACAGAAAGTGAGGGTTAATACCTTCTATTTTACGATACCTCTCATAAAATAATGTCAAAAAGCAATGAATTACAGAAAAGACAAGAGAGAAGTTGATATCAGTTAACTCGTGAATCTCAAACCTATGGGGTATTTAGAACATCTACATATTTAACATAGCAAATGAATCCTGTACACCGATTATTCTTCTTTCTAATCATATAGGCCAATTATCAATACATATCATCTCTCAGACTAGGCCTACTTCTAAGTAGGAAAAAGTCTAGGACAGTGAAAGACGAAGAAAAAAAAACACTTGAGAGACAAAGCAATTATAAGATTAAAAATATAATCTGGTTCCTCACCAACTAAGATTTTCTGTTTCAAGGGATGCTGCACTGGAAAGCTATCTGACACTACAATATTTCCAAGAAATAAGCAGTACACCTTCAACTATGACATCAAAAGGTGAAGACTCCTCTCATATTGTACCTCCAAAGCATGATCATTTTCAGGAATTAGTGTAACAAACACAACCTTCAGGGTTTTTCAGAACAACTTTTATTCAATCTTTACCGATTTCACCAACAATGATTGATGAGTAACCAATTAGTAGAGAGAATGAGGTCATCTGTTTAAGATTAAAAATTTAATGATGAAATGTACCTTTAAGATCATCAGTGAGATTTCCTGGATATATATCATTAAGAGGTGGCAAAATTGCAGGTGCACATGTCTGAAAAAAGAGATTTAAAAATGAAAAAAAATATTAAATTAAAGTTAGGAACACATGGTACACAAAACTGAATCATATATATTGTAGTGCGCTGTTAGTTCTTTACTTTCAACAAACCAGGTCCATATCAACTATCATAGATAATGCTAAATTGCAAGCTGAAACAGTCTAAAGAATCCCCTCTTGAAACTAATTATCAGTCAACACCAGAAATGAAGACTTAAGATTACCTGAAAATGGAAGACCACAAGCAAAGTGAGAGAGTATGAATTGAAAGTCCCAGATTTTGCATTATTTATATTGTGTGCTTTCGCCCATTCCTTTACCTACAATACAAAAGCTTGAGGAATATATCATACAGGAACACTTTTCCTCTATAAAGTATACTAATCTGCGACAAAACGTACCAGTAAAATCATATCACGGAAGCGCGTATCTATCTCAATGATCCTGAACAACAGTTTGCACTTCATTTGGCCCGTCAGATTATCGACTGAAATGTCGCAAGAGATGTTTTTGAGATTACTTTCAACCTTTAAAATGGGGACTCTTGCTTGGGGTATAAAGTGAAACCTTCTCCACCCACCTGAAAATCAATGTTCATTATGAAATGAAAATTGGAGATGCTGTAACTCTTAAAAAAAATAATAATAAAAATCAAACTCCCTGGACACACACACAGGCTGCACATTGCTTTCCACAACGAACCTACCTTTCTGTCTCATAGCTCTCATCACATCTCGTAGGAAACGTTGTTTCTGGTTTTTCCCACAAGATGAAATACATGAACCATTTGAAAACTCAATTGAAAGATCCAAGTCTCCCCACCGGGTAAAAAGATTAGACACAAATGATCCAAATGGCTCCACAGTTGCACCTGTAGTTATGCCAAATTGCCATCTACAGAGTTACTAAACTTTATTAACCGACAAGAAAAATTATCCCTCATTGAAAGAAAACATACATGATTAAACAAATGAAATGGCAGAAATAAAAATAATAACTGATGTGGCAGATGACCTCTAATTATCTCAGTTGTTAGAATAAAATGGAATTCAATATGGGACCAAATATGTACAAATAAGACATTGTCACATCAGTTAGTATCCAAATTTTAGAATTTGTTTCGTTGGGCTAGTAGTATTGAAAAAAAAAAAAATACTTCATTGAAGGTCAAGTTCATGTTTCTTTTTTGTCTATCAGGGAAACAGAAGAAAGATAGTGAAGTAGGTGTCTCTATATAACATTATAACTACATTCAGTCCTCAGTATGGCATACTGAATTTGTCTCACTTTCCTTATCTGTCAAGAATCTTCTAAATTACCTTAAGCTTTAAGTCAACCAAAATTCTGCTATTCTTTTCCTCGTTTAGAACTGCAGTTCATTAGGTATGATTGAATGCAGGAGGCATTTATGATAGATCAATTGATTCCTAGAAGTTATGAACAACACAGAGCACTTTTGGACTACATAAATATAGGATGAATACATAAATAAAAAGTAGAACCATGAAACTGTAACACAAATCACCTCTGAAACTTTCTATAGATTGAACAACTCCTCGTAACTCATTAATGATGCAAAACCTTGTTTCCCAATCCTCGGGCGTGGGTTTGACAACATGTAGTATTTCCTTGAGAGTATTCTCCAATGTACTTTGAGTACTCATTTTTCACGTCTGGTTAACATAAGAAAATGTCAAAACTCCAGTGCAAAATGGCTTCCAGCACTAATAACATAAGCATAATACAAGGTAGAAGCAGTAAAGTCCCCGTAAGAAATGCTTACACCCTTTTTCAGTAAAGATCAATGTCATAAGATATGAGTCACAAAAGCAACATATAGCATTTCATCAAACATATCGTATAAGCCCTTTCGACAACTAACCATAATCTGAAATTTGAGAATTATTCAGAGCTAAAACTTGTACAATCCATATATGAAGCTATGTACTACCCAAAAAAAATAAAATTCATTCAATCAGAGAGACAATTAAATACAGATAAATATTTTACGATTAGGCAATACTTTGCGAGAGAAATTTTGGTACCAAACTATAACCGTGTGCAAAATCAAGCATCATATATCTTCAACAGAAGCAGAAAACTTTGTACAATCAATGCAATATATATACCTTGAAGTCTTGAACTTAAAGTAGTTTCAGACCCAAAAAGAGCTAAAGTAGAACCGTAGTAGTGGACTGCTTTGCTTAGCCAGAAGAGTTTTCTTCATGACCTTTATGCGACTTTTGGGGGCTTTCCTGATTGGAATAAGAGGCGGGAAAGCAATAAGGTCAAAACAGAGTCATGGGTTGCTTTGAAACTCGCCGAGTAGAGTGACGGTTCTTTGATCCACTGTGAGTTTTGGGGAGTGGTGGAAGGTATGGGAAGGGTAAGACTGTAGAAAAAGGAGGTGGAAAAGCCGAGGCTTGGAATTCACACCATTTTTTTTTTTGGTTGTGTATATGGATTAATTTAATAAATCCACTGTGAGTTTTGGGGAGTGGTGGAAGGTATAGGGAAGGGTAAGACTGTAGAAAAAGGCGGTGGAAAAGCCGAGGCTTGGAATTCACACCATTTTTTTTTGGTTGTGTATATGGATTAATTTAATAAAAAAATATTATCCCGTAACAACTACCATTGTAATAGCGACACGTAGTATTTTTAATTCATGTATTATAATACTGATAGACAACAAAAATTACTCATCCTGATTAATTAATTTTTCATTTTCATTTATGTAATTAACTAATGAGTAATAATACAGTGAAAAATCATAAGCAATAATAGTGTCAAAAGAGAGAGTTGGATCAATGTCAATGAGAGTTTCTAAATCCAGAATAGTAGGTAGTTTCTTGTCACTTGTTAGTTGGTTTTGGGCTTAGGCCCGCCAGTGTACTCAAGAAAAGATAAAGTAAATAAAGACGTATTTCTAATAAGAGTATTTTGATTTTTTTTACCATAATTTTTCAAACATTATCCTTTTTTATGTACTTTTTATTTGCCAAAATAAACATCCAAATTATGCTAGGTAAATTGAGTTCTTCATCCTTTAACTTCACTCCAAGTCCAAGTAACCGAGTAATAATGTTTCCCTGTCTCTAAATTAATATATTTCTATTTTAAGTGCAATACTTGATCACATATTTCATAATTTTCATTTCATTTCTTTTTTGGGCCAGGATTAAGAATTATTTCATTTCATTTTTAAATCGCCTTGTGTGGTAATTCACAATTTAGATAACTTATCATTTTCATTGAAGTTTAAATTGTCAATAAATAGGGTGGCTAATAATATATATTATAAATAAATAAAAAAACAATTTTCATGTGCAACCTCACCTAACACCTTGCAAATTAAAAAAAAAGAAGAAGAAGAGGAAAATGAAAGATTCGAAACCAGGATCTTAATTATAGTTTTCAGCAGCATATTTTTTATGGCATTTGTGAGACATTGTGGATATGGTTTTGTTAGAACATATGCTTTCTCTACTATTTGGGAATCAGACCTGGTTCTTCATCTCAATCATCTAAAATGAATATTACAAATACCAGAGAATTATTATGTGCCTGTATATACCTTTAAAGAAGATGATAATTATTATATATTTATTAGCTCCACTTGTTTTCCTTGTTTATCTGAGATGTAATTTGCAGGTTAATCTTGCTTGTTGTAATGTTCTTAGCCTATCATCTATCTTTTGAATTCCAAACATTACATGTGACGTTTGAGGAAACTATGCACTGCTGTCTACAAATGACAAATTCATAGGCCCCCCTTTCCATAACAAGCCACGTTTGGATTGAATTATTATACAAAGCTATAAATTTTAATATAAACATATATATAATTAGATATATAAATATAATATTCAGGACATAGTTTTGCCTAAACCAGCTTGAATAGAAGTTTCCAAGTATCAAGCTTCTGACTTTCCTTCTAGCACTGACGTGGTCATCAACTAAATTTTGTTTTTTATTTTTAAATTTCAAAGTAACTTTATGCATCTAACTTTTCATTTCAATGGAATTTTGATTCAACATTGACACAGTACCTTATAAAATTATAATAATACATGGTACACTTTCTTATGTACAAGGTCAGAGACTCAGAAGAGGTCCATACGTACAAAATTAGCTCAAACACCTCTCTCACGGGGAAGCAAATAAGACAACCTTCAGTATTTAAACACCTGACCAATCAATTGAATCATGAATTTTTATATTTTTGCAGTTGACAAACCGACCATTGAATCATGAATTATTCTGGAAATGATGGAGTCACAAAACTAGTATTTATAAAGAAAAGAAAAAAAAAAGATGTATAATGATTTTATATATGCAATATTTTTTTCTGTTTGACAAACAAACAAAAGGAAAAAGCCTGATGTTGGTGATGTATCGCCATAATCAATTATGCAACCACCATGCATGCATACCAAGAAATACACCCATATTTGGTCCAAAGGCAAATACATGGCCGACCGTTGAAGGATTTTTTTCCCTTTCAAGTATTGCTATCATCATATCATTGCTTTAGTTGAGCTCGTGAAATCCACATAAGTGTGTTTCATGCAAATAAATCTTAATGAGTCTCTCATCTAATATAGAGAGATTAATATTATTAAAAAAAATTTTAACCGATCATTTTTTAATAGAAGTAAGATATACTTATGTGAACTCCATATATATGGATACAAGACATAATAAACTTAATTAAGATGATACAATAATTGTATTCATTTTCAGTTGCACCCTTTGAATGCTCTGGGACCAAATGGGCACAAGATCATTCCGTAATTCAAAAAACCCTTCTCTAGAGGATCTTTGTATTGCTTCCTAATTAAGTTAATAGTCTTCTTTTTCATTTCAGTTATACAAATAAAGATACAATAATTTTTATTTTTCTCTCTTTTTCATTTGCATTTAGCAAAGATGATTGAATTACTTGAACCCAAAAAGAGATGACAATACTTGGCTCTTCAAGGCTGCAAAAAATTATAATTTTGTCGTGCTAGCTCAATATTGGAATTGTTCAATTTTTAGATAATCAAATTAAAATTATTTCTACAAAAAATCAATACAATTAAAAATTTTTTGGTTATATAAATGTTAACAAATAAATACATAGTTTGGTTAAAAAATTATTTTTTTAACTACAATCGTATATTTATTCGTTAATAGTTATATAACTAAATGATTTCTAATTAAGTTAATTTTTACAGTATATAATTTTTAATAATTAATTTAAAAATGAAACGGTTTTGATTTTAAACCGACGGCACAAAAGGATTAAAGAGTTTTTAAAACCTTGAGTGAAGACCCCGAGCATTTTCCAAAGGAAAATGCTTGGGTCCTCAAGTTTGAATGGTCCTCAAGCTTAAGGACCCAAGCATTGTCCAGTCAAAAGAAAAATGCTTGGGTCCTCAAGTTTGAGGACCAACCTTGTCCTCAAGCCCGCCAAAAATCATAATTCCGCCGTGCCGGTTCAAAATCAGAACCGTTCAATTTTTAGATTACCTAATAAAAATCATCTCTACAAAAAATCAACTCAATCGGAAATCGTTTGGTTGTACAATTGTCAACAAATAAATATAAGATCATAGTTAAAAGACCAAACCATGTATCTATTCGTTAACAGTTATACAATCAAACGATTTCCGATTGAGTTGATTTTTTCCAGAAATGATCTTTATTAGGTAATCTAAAAATTGAACGGTTTTGATCTTGAACCAGTATGACAGAATTATAATTTTTGACGGGCTTGAGGACAAGGTTGGTCTTAAGTTTGAGGACCCAAGCATTATCCGTAGTCAAAATTCCTACGTCCTACTTAACAGTCAAATTTGTTGCAATCTAGTTAGCTAGCTCATCATTTGAGAGACAGAGAGAGAGAGACCATTGTGCCCCTCCATATATACTATGATAGCTAGCAACTCCCATTTATTGGGTTTTGCCGAGTTAGTTTATACATAAATAAATGTTTGATGATGCCCATGCCCAAAAAATCAAAATAGCTCAACAGGTCGGTCAGTCAATTCCAGCGGCTTGACTTGTGCAGATATCGAGTGGCCGAGCATAAATTTCGAGTATGACAAGAAGGGGTAGCGATATGGTATTGTTGTCAGTATGCATGCGATCCTTTTATCTAAAGAATGGTGAAATGGGGTATATATGGGCGAATGGTCTCACACTTTGTAACTTTTCAATGTGTTCTTAAATGCTGCCACTTGAGACACTTGTAAGGTCCCTGAGGGTGCCCTCAAACGTTACAATA